>JABCPV010000398.1:0-25588 GCA_016584345.1 Suillus ampliporus | reverse complement strand
GGTCGGAGGTAACGCGTCGGCCAAGTGAGTGGAACTTGAAAGGGAGGTCGATCACTGAGATCTTGAAGGGACCGCAAAAGCTTCGAGGTGACCGGACTCCCAAGGAACGTCATGTAAACGAGATTGAAATCGATATCTCAAGAGGGCGAAAGGTCTACCCAGTGTGCCATGTGTGCACTCATCCTCAGCGGGGAAACCACATGACCTGCAATTCGTGACAGATCCAGGATGATTCGGAAGCGAAGAAAATAGGGTCTCAAGAAGCGGAGATCGACATGAGAACCAAGGACCAATCGATCCGAATGTTGAATGGGCAGATGGCAAACATGCATACAGGGCGAACAGGGCTGACCCTAATGGACTCAACATGAACAGATCAAAGCCATTTTGGCACAGGAGCAAAGGTCATCGGAAGAAGGATAGGTGTGACTTCGATCGAGACGGTGACCCGACACCCAAGTGAATATGATCGAGAGCAATACTTGAGAGGGGAGGAAGTTAAGAGAACAAGCATTTTGTGCGCATCAACGATATCGGCGCCCTGGATGCCAACGAGATGCATCCCGTTTCATTTCCCGAGCTCAACTGCGTAGTTCGTGGTCTCCACTTGTTTGAAATGGGAGAGTGCTTTGGTTGGGAGTGACGCCGATATCCTCCTGTTCCTGTTCCTCTTCATCACGCATCATTGGGGGAACAGCTTGTGCCCCACCATTGGGCTTCGAGACGCGGCACCATACTGCAGACCCAGGCAAAATCTTCTCGAATACTTGAAGGATGACGAGTCCATCCCGTAGGTTCTCGAACAGGTTGAATACTGGCGGATCGACGCAGTTAAGGCCATAGAGTGAAACCACGTGCTTCTTGCTCGCCCTCTGCATCAAAGTCGTCGATGGCACCGTAGTCCTTGGCTCCTTGTTCGTCGAGGGGCTCAAGGCCAGGCCAGGTGTTGAAGAGGTTTGCAACGAAGGCGAGCTTGAGACGAGGATTACCGGAGACTAGGGATGAAGGGGTGAGGTACTTGCGACACCTGATGGCCTCAGCGTTCGAGGACGTGTTCTATACATTGTTTGACATCTTTGGTTTGGAGAGGCTTAAGGGAGCATTGATCGAGTGTAAGTTGATTTCAATACGACTGTGTAGTTCTCGCCGTCTGAGACGTCATGGCCGAAGTTGTTGACTCTGGTGGATTGTGAGTGAGAATGGAATAGGAGAATATAGATTAGACACGTACCTTCATTTCCACTCTGCTGCTTTCAAATGGTAGTTGAACCAACGGAGAAGAATTTGATCGGGCGTCAGCCGTAGGTCTTCGATAGTCTTGTCCTCCTCGCACAGCCGATACAGCTCAGGATATCGACCTGGGCGAGAAAACCTCATCGGATGATCTGCCAAATAAGCCCAAGGATCAAATGCTCCCATGCCTCCGCGATATCAGACTGACTACCGAGCATCCAATACCCGTGGCGGATGCGATCACGATTTTGTTGTTATCGGTCATCTGGAATGCGTTCAGTGGTTTTTGTGCGTTCGGCTTATTGAGTAGTACACGCGTGTCGATAGTGTCGGGGACTGAGACCGTCCCTGCATTCGTCAAAGAGCTGTATCGTTGATGTGGGAGGAGAAGGTTTCCGATGTCTGGGTCGTTTGCAATAACCTGGAACGAGTGAGTAAGACACAGATAATATATATAAAATGGAGAGTCACCGTGTTGATGTAATTCGTGAATTCCGAGCGTTCATCTTCGTTGATCGTACGACTGACCGTACGACTGACGTTTGCGTTCGAGCCTTTGTCAATTTTCCCTGCTCGTGTAGGAAGGACGGAAGCTTTGGTTTGTGTGCGCAACTTGACGTTGAGCTGGAAAAGGAGAGTTATCTGCGAGACGACATCATGATCTGTACCACCATGGCCTATAAAAATAAAAATGAGCACAACAGCGACAAGTAAGAAAACAAACTCACTCTCAGTTCAATGTTCATACACAACCCCCATTGCTTCATCCATGCCATCCACTTCGCCTGTCACCTCCACCGACGGCTCCAAAATCTCGATTGCCAGCTATCTAGGCACAGGTTGAGGTATACTTTGAACAGTATAGGATTATGGGGAGATCGATGGTATTGACAAGATATCCTGACCCAGCGGAGGGGGCGCTTGCTTGCTGATCTGTGAGGTCTGATTGCATCTAAGACGATCTTGTTATACGTCGTGGAACCAAAATCAACAAATGCTTAGAATGATTGCACGTCCAATGTCCTAGCTGGCATGCGTCTGTCACGAGTAAAGACGGAGAGAAGAGCGGTGAGACAAAAGTAATGAAAGGAAACAACCGAGTGGAGGTGAGAGGAATACGGAGAGGTATCAATAATAATGACGCGCCCGGCTGATGGGAGGACTTGTGATCTCTGAATCTGAAGTTAACCGTCAGTAAATGTGGAAGGAATGCATTTCAAAGGAGGCACATCTCTTTTGCACCCGTGAGATGGAGAGGTTGGTGAGCGCTGGGTGGAGTCCGAAGAAGCTCATGCAACATAGACCCTTTGGTGCGTTACTACGTTCTTATCGCAGTGCAATGGCAGAAAATCCGAGTTGGAATCAAGAATTCACAGGACGGCTATAGCCATCTGTGATCTTGAGCAGCGGCGCCACCGGGTTGAAGTTTGAACGTTCATTGATCATCAAAAGATATCGCTGACGCCACAGCTCACAGGTTCCATCTCATCAGGGATGAGCGGTGTGGCTGTATTGTTGACGCTCTACGTGATGTGCGACATCGAGACGTTCAAAAGCTAGTGAACACCTTTCACAATTCAGAGTGGCCCATCTGTTCGCAGGCTCACTTCCTACTGTCAATTGATCTGCATGAAGTCCTGCAGTTGGTCCGTGTTACATTGATAACTACATCACAACTGATGTGCGTGGAATTCCATTGAGAAACAAGTTCATCACAATCAGATGTTACTGGTTCTGAGGGTTCCATACTTCCTGCGATTAATCAAGATCCTCATTCGAGAAACGTATATTTAGCGTGATCCCTATAAAGGCGCTGGATGGGGTGATATACTTACAAACTCATCATTTACCAAGTTCGCCAATCAATCTCAACATGACCTTCGTCTCAAATGACCCCGCTTCGTGGCCGGTCATCTATTCGGTTCATATTCAGAACTATTTTATGGGTTCGTAGAGAACAAGTCGTATGATGTGGGCAATATCTCACTATCTTTGACTGTGGTTGTGCAGTTGCATCCATTACTGCGGTGGTATACGACTGGGGTGAGCGAGATGATATTATCTGAGGGGATCATTGATATCTATATGGTATTCCAGCACTCACATTCGGACAAGAGGTAAGTTGATGTCATTGCCGGCGCAGCCATCTCACTGAGACTGCTTTAACAGTTCGAACTGGTCTGGGTGAGCAAAGTTCTGTATCAGAAGCACAGCACGATCATACAGTTGATTCGGGGCAGATGCACCGCTGGTCCCTAATGACTGTTCTTTATATTTGTGTACGTCGCTTACTATGTTAGTTGAAAAGTTGTGCTGACTTTAACAATGCTAGGTGCGCTGCCTTGGGGTACTATTTTCTGTGTATGTTTGCGAGGCCAACAAGATGTCATTGCACTGTGCTAATAAAGACAATCAGTGTCAACGGATTGTGTATGGATCCTTAAATACAATATTGTGTTTGTTTCTTCTCACTGGCGCTATGCAGGGAGTCTCCCATTCTCGATCACAGATGACGTGAGTATTCTGCACCAATGCACGCTATTCCCGTTCAACTACTAACTCCACTCCTACATAGGGGTGAGTGATATTCTCGCTTGGCTTGTTGGTCCGACATAATGACTGCAATAGGTGTGAGTTCGTTTAAATCACCGAGTCCACCAATGCGCATCAGTAACTGGGGCTTTCAGGCACTATCCTTTACTTCACATGGACATGGATGCCTGTGGTCGTCAATGTCATGCTGGGTGGTGAGCTGCTCGGTTGCGGTGGCCCGCTGAAATTGAGTTTACTAACATATCATGCAAGTCATTATGCTGATCCGGATACATGCAATGTATCAGCAATCCAGAATGATGCTCATCTTCCTCACTGTAGTCTTGCTGACTGCCACGATCGCCTCCGGAGTTATCACGGTAATAGCAAACATCGGTGTTTCAGGAGGTGAGCTTTAATTACCAATGAAATCCTCAAGGACATGAGACTCATGCACGAATATCAGTGGAGAATGTCCTTTCTGGCATCCCTAAGTGTGGCATCTACATTAACGCAGACAACGTCCGTCTGAATGATGAGACTTTCATACCCACCACTGTATGGGAGATCCTTGCCTTGTTTCTTGCAGCTTGGATTGTTATAAAGTACTTCCGTGAACTGCGACAATCACCGACAGGATCGACTGCTGGAGACTGTTTCACGGTGTTAATACAAAGTCACATGCTATACTTTGTAGCGTGAGTTCGGTGATTTTGATGTGATTATCCTGATTCCACTGAGGTTCTGCATGTGCTAGCTTTGCTGCTGTGTCTTTCTTCAGCATCGCACCATTGTTTATAAACATCCAGGTGTGCCTGTCTGACTGACATCTGCATCTGGCCACTCCTCATCATTTCTACAGTTCTCACTTTCCACGGGAGCTGCTGCTTATGATGGGATTTTCCAAATTACCCAGATGGTGCAGATGTTTGTGCTGGGACCACGCCTCGTCCTTAGTGTTCGAGAATATTACGCTAAGCTCGTGACCGACTCTGACGAGGGAATTGGCATGACTACAATCGCTTTTCAAGAAGGCGGACACATATCGACTGGCGGCGATGTGTAGCACGTGACGTGATCAATGCGATCAAGCCATTGCGGGTATTGTGCAGGGAGGATGTGTTTTTTTGAAGTTTCGTCCAGGTTTCATCATGATATTTATTTGGAATTTTGGAGGATAGAATTAGGTCTGGGCAAACCAATGTCATGACGTATCACTACTGAAACTAGCTGCCCACCCATGAATGCACGAAGCCTAAGGAACATCTTGCAATGAATGCATGCAGGTTGCGGATCTAGCTCACCTCGGCTCACTCTTGCATGGGTTGGGACCGCTGTCGGTGCTTCCGCCCGAAAAAACCATCTGTTTCCAATCAAGCAAACTTTTTTCTCGTTCTAATCCTGCTGCACAACA
The DNA here is from genome assembly GCA_016584345.1 of Suillus ampliporus. Taxonomy (NCBI): domain Eukaryota; kingdom Fungi; phylum Basidiomycota; class Agaricomycetes; order Boletales; family Suillaceae; genus Suillus; species Suillus ampliporus. Next base: position 20,409 of record JABCPV010000398.1, on the reverse strand, counting down.
GCACACACAAAATGCTACAGGTGAGAGTTGCTCATCAAGCTCGAGTTCGGCTTTCAAATATGCTATTTTAAAGTTCGTTGCAGGAGACTTCCGAGTAATTTCAAGATTGCAATATACGGACATACTTTAGCTAGCAAAGATCACGGCACATGAACGTGGATTGAAAATTGAGGACGGGGAGGATGAGAAGACTAGACACATGAATACATATACGTCAAGTTTCTATCTATCCACCGTGTCATACTCTGCCGCAGTCCATGCATCTTCCGTTCTACCCCCTTCAACTGATAAGTACTAATTCCTCCTTCGATCCAGTCCACTAGCTCAACGTTCAACACCCATGCACCTAAAATTCAAATATGCCACGCTTCCGCAGCATGCTCCGAAACCGAAGCCTGCCTCGCACTCAGCGTCACCCTCACCTGTCCCTGCGGCTTCCTCCGCTCCTCTGTCCCATGCTCCCAAGCATCTTCAATTGTTAAGCTTAAATGCACGGCGAATGCTCAATCAAGAAACGTAGTGCCCGCCTCGCAGACGCCCCTGGCATCAGCCCCGAGAAGCGTGAGGGCATGCAGGTCAAGGTCACGTATAATGAGGACTTTGTCACTTTTGCGACAGCCAACAGTAAATTTATTGCGCTGGTGGAAAAGATGTTTGCAGAGTAAGTGTGGTGTTTTATGATTCCCTTGCACTCACTCGTGTCTCCTGTGTTCTAGTTTCGTCCTTTCTGATAAACGCACACAAGTCCTGCCACGCATGCCTCCTGACCAACGTAAATACGTAAGTCTCAGTTCCTAATTCTTCTTTCTAATGCAGACACACCACTATTTGTATAGCTCGCAGCTATGTACCGTATGGATACACAGATGGGAGATCAAGAACCTCATCGGAGCGTACAGCTCATCCGACGCATCGACACGCACATCCCAAAGCCACTCTTACCTGCATCCCTCGCATCGCCAATGCCTTCAGTCCTAGGCAAACTCGCTGATTTGCGTGCTCCGAAAGCTCGAGTGGAGGTGGAAGATGGGCCCAACCAAAGGGACAGAAGCAGGTGGGAGGTGGACGGCAGTTGTCACTCACCCTGGGTCTGGGAGTTCTTCGCCTGCACCTGGCGAGTCCTCGGGTTCGGGAGGAACTCAAGTTGGTGCTGCCAGTTTGAGTTTGAAGCCAAGTAGTGGAGCGTGGGTGTTGTCTTCTGTGCAGTGTGCGCAGGAGGCGGCTAGTCAGGAGGGGTGCGGAGGAGTAGGCAGTGCCTGATGGTTGGGAGGATGATGTGTAGAGTCGGTATGGTTGAACTTGGATCAGCTTAGTGCAAGCCTTTTCCTTTTCCCAACCTTCATCTCCCCAGCTATGGCAAATGTAATCGACATTTTTCCAACACCGGAGAGACCCTTGAGCCGAATGTTTGTGCGATTGCATTGATCAAGGACTTGTCTTATGCTTTTCCGGAGGTACGTGTATCCTCCACACATCGTGAGTGGTTCTACGACATCCCATAGACTCTTCCACGCATCCTTGCGAGATGACGCTTGCAAACTAGGTTAGTGCGAGCGGATATGTGATAAGCTAAGAAAATACTCACTCGATGCCGTGGTGGGCCCGGGTGGGGTAGTTTCCGGTAGTCAGACCTCGACGGAAGGAAGAATTGTTCCTTCTTTATCAAGGTGGTGGGGGTAGTTGAGAAGGAGCCGAATTGGTGGAGCTCGTGTGGCACTCTAGAGTCTAAGCCGAGTTGCTTAGAATAGACTAACTTTTACAAAAAGCGCTGAGTATTCAGTGGGCGCCACGGAACTCCGTATAAGCTTTGGACCACTAATCTTCATCGCAGACATATGTCACGCTAACGTCGGTCGCATTCACCGTAGCTGAGCTTGCTGCCACTTTCTTCTTCTTGCACAAACATAGGCAATCTGCTGGCGCCATCATTCCTACCATCGCATATCAGTTGGCACTGGTTTTCCCGCGCATTGAAGGCTACATCGTGCAGGCGATCGAGAAAGACGTGCTGCTCTTATCGTCTGGAAAAGCTCGCCATACTCAGATGCTGGAGCTCGTCATCAAGCCACTGCGCATATTGAAATTCCGTCACGAAACACCTTACAGCATGGTCATTGATGCTCTTGATGAACTCTTGCCCCGTGACGAGGCAGCAAGGTTCATTATGCTGTTGATAAACGCCTTCTCGGACAAAGACTTGCCTAACATTCACCTGTTATTCACAAGTCGCCCCGAGACCCACATCATCAGAGTCATGCAGGCCGGTATCTTCGTGATTTCCCTCACTACCAGACAGGAAGGCGCAGTAGAGGATGTCCGTCGTTTTTTGCGAACATCACTGGACAAATTACGGGCAGGTCGTCCTCAGTTTTTCGGCCAGCCACCCAAGCCTTGGCCATCAGCGGATGAATTTGAGACCCTGGCCTCTCAGGCTGGCGATCTGTTTGTCTATGCTGCGATGATCGTGAATTTTGTATCCGTCGATGGTCATTCTCCGCAGCAGAGGCTGGTTCGCTTACTTCGTGAGAAGTCGAATGTCGATGACATCGATGATATCGATGGGCGTTGTCGACAGATTATCGCATTTTCCGAGAATCCAGTCGTACACTGCCAACTGTTAGCACATATCATCCATCTATATGAACCACTTCCACTTCCAGGACTCCAAGTTCTCTTTCACGCGGATACAGATAGCTTAGCTGTGATGCTAGAAGTGTTTTCAGCTGAACCACCTGATGGGATCGGAAAAGTTGAGATCTATCACTCTTCCCTTCGCGACTTCATGGTCGACCCGCTACGCTTGGAGGAATACCACGTGCAACCTGCAAGTGCTCATGAGCACCTTGCATGTTGCTGCCTTGATTTATTGGTACGAAAGGAACAAATACATACAGGAGCATACAATTATGCACTTGCTTGGTGGGGTGTCCATCTTTCTGTGGCCGATCCTAGCAGCAAACTTCAAAATCTACTTGCTCTGTTTACAGAGGGAACATTGCAACGTATGCTGGAGTCGGACTAATTGGTTAGTCTTCAACAGGCTCTGCGTATCGTAAAGGCCACTTGCTCATCCTCGGTGAGTGTTATGGTCATGTTGGGTTAGTGGTGCATACCTGAAATTACGTAGGAATGGAGTTCGTTGGATAACATGGTCGTCCGGCGTGTCGATAAAGCTTGAGAAAGAATCAATAAAGGTATTTCCGGTCATCAGCCCATATAGACCCAAACTCACCTTGCCTCTTAAGTACATGTGCATCCCTCGTACGCATGGGATAGTCTATGCGATGTCGTAGAATACAGCGGCATTTTCGATCCCGAACGTCGCCAGCCCCACTCACGATGTATGGAGAACACACGTGTTGCCCATTAAGACTGGTCCTTGATTGTCACGATCGGATGAACATTTGACTCAATGGTCTCGCTGGTGTTGGAAACACGTTGATCGCATTCACCGTGGCCGAGGAGATGAAACAAAGAGGAAGGCTTGCTGCCACTTTCTTCTTCTCGCACAAATACGCCCAATGCGCTGCCGCCATCATTCCTACCATTGCATACCAGCTGGCACTGGCTTTCCCACTCATTCGATCTGACATCGTGAGAGCGATTGAGAAAGACGAGATGCTCTTATCGTCTGAAAAGTCTCGCAGTGATCAGATGCTGGAGCTGGTCATCAAGCCACTGCACAGATTGAAATTTCGTCAGGAGATGCCTTACACCATTGTCATTGACGCTCTTGATGAATGCTTCTCCTCCGAAGAGGCAGCAAGACTGGTTGCGCTTTGGATAGAAACCCTCTCGGGCCCAGACTTGCCCTTCATCCAGCTCTTCTTGACGAGCCGTCCTGATGCGCACATCCGCGCAGCTATGCAAGGCAGTGTCCATGAGATTATCCTCACTTCCCGTGATGAAGACACCATACATGATATCCGTTTCCGAGTCTTTTTGCGGACATCACTGGACAAGATACGGACAAGTCGTTCAGCCATTTTCCGCCAGCCATTCATACCTTGGCCATCACAGGATGATTTTGAGGCCTTGGCCTCTAAGGCAGGCGGTCTGTTTGTCTACGCTGCGATGTCCATGAATTTTATTTCTGCAGTTGGTCATCATCCACAGCAGAGGCTAGATCTCTTACTCCGCGAGAAGTTGGCTGTCGGTGCGGACATTGACCAGCTTTATCGGCAGATTATCGCAACTTCGGAGGATCCGGTCTTGCACTCTCGGATATTAGCGTCCATCATCCACCTCCATGAACAGCTCTCACTTGCACAACTCCAACAACTCTTTTACGCGGATGCACACAGATTTGCTGTGACATTAGAAGAGTTTTCACCCATTATCTTGAACCCACCTGATGGGATTGGAAAAGTTGAGATTTATCATGCTTCGTTGGCCACGATTTCATGAAGGACCCTCTATGCTCCCAGCAGTACTACGTTCGTGCACATGCTCAAGAGCACCTTGCATGCTGCTGCCTCGATCCATTGATGCGAAAGGAGTCAACGAGTGGCAAAGCATACCCTTATGCATTTGCTGCGTGGGGTGACCATCTCTCCGTGGCCTATCCTAGCAGGAAACTTCGATGTCTACTTGTCGTATTTTTAGAGGAAGAAGTGTGGCGTTGGATGGTGTCACCAGAACAACATGATTCAGTTTCTCATCTTCGGAAGTCTCTGTTCAGAGCAAAAGAGCCTTGCTTATCATTTGTGAGTGTTCTGGTTGTGTTGGGTCAGCGGTGCATACAAGTTAACCAAATCATTAGAAATGGATCAAGAATTTGTCAGACATTGCGGTTGCCTGGCGTGCTGTTAGAGCCTGGAGAAGGGCCAACGAAGCGCTCAAAAATTATCATTTGAGCAGCGCGTGAATGTTATGCACGCCACCCTGACTTTTCTCCTGGACGTACATACCGCACTAATTTGGGTAGCTATAAATGATCGCAGCTCGTAATATAGAAGGAGGACATTCGTTCCTTCTATTGCGGTCTACCGAGGGGAGACTAATGGCAGATGCGACCTAGAGCTTGAGGATGATGTCTCTGACGCGGAAATCTATTACATGGCCACCTATGCACGGTCCTTCTATATGTTTTAGCACGCACTCATGCTGCAGCGCACGATAGACTATTATTTACAACGATTCAAAGAACAACATCCAAAATAATCATAAGCGAAAGAGGTGGAGAAACAACATCGATCACTGCGAAATGCTCATCAAACTAACCACGAATGTCAAAATCTGACGACTAGATCAGCACGATGACCAAGACCATAAAACAAAGAGCAATGCACGAGTCGCGGGCGAACGTCCATGATATCCTCAGGCACCAAGAAAAGAAGCGCGTTCATCTTTATTGCAATAGAAGTGGTCAATTTAGCTTAGAAAAAAATGTTAGCGTCTGATGAAATCCAACGCCCACGCAAAAACCTATCATTCTGCCGCTGATCCTCATGAGCACCGCTCTCGCTGACATTAAGCACGAGCGTAGAATCCACGATCATTGGTCTCATCGCATCAAGAAGGTCGAGGAAGAACAATCCAGGGGCAATGGATCTTTGAACGATCAGATGGGTCGTACGTCAGGTTTGCCTTTTTTCACTGTGGTGTTGGCCTATGTGAGCATGTCTGTGTCGCTGATGGGTTTTCCGGTCTTGAAAGAGGGCCATCAGAGTCTTGTGATGTTCAGCCTGTAATGACAAATTTCGAGGCAAGACCGAGACCAAGAGTCTCAAACGCATCGACTGGCCGACGATTGATTTGCTCCCAAACTCAACTGCGTACTTGGTGGTCTCGACACGCTTGGGGCGGAAGAGTGCTTTGGTTGGGGTGACGCCGATATTCTCCTGCTCTTCTCCATTAAGTATCGTAGGGGTGCGGCTTGTGACCCACTTTTGGGCTTCGAGACGTGGTGCCATACCACAGAGCAAGGCGAGATCTTGTCGAACGCTTGGACGCTCTATCCCGTACGTTTTCGAACAGGTTGAATACTCTGGTTCGACGCCGAACAAGTTGAGCCATAATGTGAATGCACGTGCTTCACGCTCGCGCTCTGCAACGGCACTGTAATCCTTGGCTTCTTGTTCATTGAGGGGCTCGAGGCCGGGCCAGGTGTTGAAGAGGTTTGCAACGAAGTTGAGACATGGGTTGCCGGAGATAAGAGATGAAGGGGTGAGATATTTGCAACAGCCAATGGCCTCCGCATTCTGGAGGACTTGCTCTGCGCGTTGTTTGACGTCTTTGATTTGGAGAGGTGCAAGGGAGCTTTGAATCGATTTAAGAGGACTGTGTAGTTCTCGCCATCTGAGACGTCGGCTGAAGTTGTTTACTCTGGAAGATCATGAGTGAGAATGGAATAAGAGGATGTGAACAAGACGCGTACCTTCGTTTCCACACTGCTGTTTTCAAATGGTAGAGTTGAAGCGGCGGAGTAAAATTTTGTCTGGCGTCAGCCGTAGGAGGTCTTGATAGCCTCACCCTCCTCGCAGAGCCGGTACAGTTCAACATTGATTTTGATATCGGCTTAGGCGAGTAGCCCTCGGCAGATGATCTGCCAAATAAGCCTAAGGATCAAATTCTCCCTTCCCTTCGCGATATCAGACGAGGCAATGTTGACTACAGAGCATCCGATACCCTTGGCGGATGCTATCGTTCTCGGTCATCCGGAATGCATTCAGTGGTTTTCGCGCGTTCGGCTTATTCAGTACACGCGTGTCGATGGTGTCCGGGACGGAATTGTTGATGAGTTTACAGAGTATGAGACCTTCCCTGCATTCGTTGAAGAGCTGCACCGTTGATGTAGGGATTGGGAAAAGGTTTTCGATGTCTGGGTCGTTTTCGATGACCTGTAATGAGTGAGTAAGATGCAGATGAGATGTATGAAATGGACTTACCGCACGTGTGGATGTGATTCGTGAATTTCGACCGTTCATCTTCGTTGGTCATATGACTGACGTGTGTGTTTGAGCCTTTGACGGTGACCTTCCCCGCCCGTGCAGGAAGTACAGAAACCGTGGTCTGTGTGACCAGCTTGACGTGTTGAAAATAAAAGTCGTCAAAGGCGCAAAAGTTTTCCCTGATATTCCAGTCTGCGTCAAGGTCTGCCGCTATGCGTTCATGCTTACGTGGACTTTAACCTACTTTACATAACTCATGCTTTTGAACTCAAGGGAAACGAAACCCGTATGGGTAAAGGAAAGGGAACGGTCGGCTACTCGGTATGTTCTCTTTTGCATTCGCGCTTCGTGAGGCTCATGTATCGCAGCGTCCCCACCGGTCGCGTCATATTCGAGATTGGACGCCCTCTTTTGGGCTGTCGTCCCTAAGGACAGATGCGCGAGCAAGACTGGGACGTGCGAGGCGAATGGCACGGTGGGTACCATCCGAACGGTAATCAATTTCTTCCTGTCAAGTACAGGATGCGTGAAAATACAGTCCAATGTAAATTTTTCATAGAGTATACCCACTGCATGGAAACAAACTCAGCATCGATCGTGACGAGTGTTCCAGGTGTAGGGAGTTCTTCAAAGCGGAGACACTCGTGCTGGACGAGGTTGTCATCGCGGTTCCTATGTACAAAAATGAAAAGAGTAAAGCGATCATGGGGTATTAACACAGAGCTAGAGGCATCTAGGCTCAATATCGACTGGTCCAATTGCTCTGGAAGGTCGCAGTAGTCACGCTGTTCTCGGGCGTCAACGTGCTCAAGATATGAGATTGCCGGAACCTGCTTCATCTTTGATGTGTTGATGCACAGAAGAGACACAGCTGACCTTCCACGTGTTTGGAAAACTCGATGCCTCTTCCTCTGATATATTACGCACAATTAAGTCAATGAAAAGAAACCAGGCGCTCTGGAGATGCGGCTAGCCATCCGCTTCAGGAACTATGCCGTTTTCAATCTTTGTTCTTGAGCAGCTCCGGTTGATGTTCATTTTATATTACCTCATTCAGCTAGTTCAACACAGACCCTTTGGTGCGGTACTACGTTCTTCTTTGTTCTTTGTTCTTGAGCAGCGCCGGGGCCCGGTTGACATCGTCTCATGTATTTGATATTACCTCATTTAGGTTGATCATCAAAAGATACCGCTGCAGCTCACAGCTTCTCACAGGTTACTTACATCAGGGATGAGCAGCGTGGCGGTATTGTTGAAGCTCTAGATGATGTGCGATATCAAAACGTTCAAAAGCTGGTGAACACCTTTTACGATTCAGAGTGACCCATCTGTTCGCAGGTTCACTTATCACTGTCAATTGATCTGCATGAAGTCCCGCAGTTGGTCTGCGCTACATTGATAACTACATGATAACTGATTAGTACGTGGAATTCCATTGAGAAATTCTCGAGAAACAAATTCATCACGATCAGATGTCGCCCGTTCCGCGGGTTTCAGATCCAAAAATCTACTTCAGTGATTGCAACGATACTTCCTGTGATCAATCAAGATCCCGATTCGAGAAACGGATATCCAGTGCGATCTCTATAAAAGCGCTGGATGGTGGTATATATTTACGAACGCCATCGTTTACCAAGTTCACCAACCCCGATATGACCTACGTCTCAAATGATCCCGCTTGGTGGCCGGTCATCTATCAGGCTCGTATTACCAGCTATTTTATAGGTTCGTAGAGAGCAAGTCCTATGACGTTGGCAATATATCACTATCTTTGACTGTGGTTGTGCAGTTGCATCCTTGACTGCGGTGGTATATGACTGGGGTGAGCGAGATCATATTATCCGAGGGGATCATTGATATTTATATGATATTCCAGCACTCACATTCGGACAAGAGGTAAGTTGATGCCATTACCGGCGCAGCCATCTTACTGAGACTGCTTTAACAGTTCGAACTGGTCTGGGTGAGCAAAGTTCTGTATCAGAAGCACAGCATGATCATACAGTTGATTTGGGGCAGATGCGCCGCTGGTCCCTAATGACTGTTCTTTATATTTGTGTACGTCGCTTACTATGTTAGTTGAAAAGTTGTGCTGACTTTAACAATGCTAGGTGCGCTGCCTTGGGATACTATATTCTGTGTATGTGTGCGCGGTTAACAAGATGACATTGCACTGTACTAATAAAGACAATCAGCGTCTACATACTGGGTATAGATCCTCAAATACATTGTGTTTGTTTCTTCTGACTGGTGCCATGCAGCAAGTCTCCCATTCTCGATCACAGATGAAGTGAGTATTCTGCACAAATGCCCGCTATTCCCGTTCAACTACTAACTCCACTCCTACATAGGGGTGAGTGATATTCTCGGTTGACTTGTTGGTTCGACATAATAACTGCAATAGGTGTGAGTTCATTTAAATCATCGAGTCCACCGATGCGCATCAGTAACCGGGGCTTTCAGGCACTATCCTTTACTTCTTATGGACATGGATGCCTGTGGTCGTCAATGCCATGCTGGGTGGTGAGCTGCTCGGCTGCGGTGGCCTGCTGAAATTGAGTTTACTGACATATCATGCAAGTCATTATGATGATCCGGATACATGCAATGTATCAGCGATCCAGAATGATGCTCATCTTCCTCACTGTGGTCTTGGTGACTACCACGATCGCCTCCGGAGTCATCACAGTAATAGCAAACATCGGGGTTTTAGGAGGTGAGCTCGCACTACCAAAGAAATCCTCAAGGACATGAGACTCATGCACGAATATCAGTGGAGCTGGTCCTTTCTGACATCCCTCAGTGTGGTTTCAACATTAGCACAGGCGATCTCAGTCTGGATGATGATATTTTGATACCCACCACTGTATGGGAGATCCCTTGCCTTGTTCCTTGCAGCTTGGATTGTTATAAAGCACTTCCGTGAACTACGACAATCACCGACAGGATCGACTGCTGGAGACTGTTTCACAGTATTAACACAAAGTCACGTCCTGTACTTTACATTGTGAGTTTGGGCATTTAGATGTGATTATCCTGGTTCCACTGAAGTTTTGCATGTGCTAGCTTTGCTGGTGTGTCTTTTTTCAACATTGTACCATTGTTTACAAACATCCAGGTGTGCCTGTCTGACTGATATCTGCATCTGACCACTCCTGACCATTCTACAGTACTCAACTTCCGTGGGAGTCGTTGTTTATGATGGCATAGCGCCCATTATCACAGTCGTGCAGATGTTTGTGCTGGGACCACGTCTCATCCTTAGTGTTCGAAAATATCACGCTAAGCTCGTGACCGACTCTGACGAGGGAACTGGCATAACTACAATCGCTTTTCAAGAAGGTGGACACGTGTCGACTGGCGGTGATGTGTAGCACGGGACATGATCCATGCGATCAAGTGGGTACTGTGCAGGGGGGATGTATTTTGTTGGAGTTTCGTCCAGGTTTCGTCGTGATATTTATTTGGAATTTTGGAGAATAGAATTCGGTCTGGGCAAACCAATGTCATGATGTATCACTACTGGAACTAGCTGTTCACCCATGCATCCACGAAGCCTAAGGAACATCTCGCAATGAATGCATGCGGGTTACAGATCCAGCTCATCTCGGCTCACACTTGCATAGGTTGGGGCCACTATCGGGGCTTCTGCCCGAAAAAACCATCTGTTTCCAATCAAGCAAACTTTTTTTCTCGTTCTAATCCCGCTGCACACAAAATGCTACAGGTGAGGGTGGCCCATCAAGCTCGAGTTCAGCTTTCAAATCTGCTATTTTAAAGTTCGTTGGAGGAGACTTCCGAGTAATTTTTAAGATTGTATTGTAATAATAGTGGGAGTCAAAGTAAAATTCTAGACTCAGCTAGAATGCTCGGTAGAAACCTGACTAAGGTGATTTTACATTGGGGTCAGGCCGGCATCCATCAATTGGAGCTTGAACACCAATGCCTCCTGCTCGTCAACATGCCCGCCGTTCTGCAAGACTACAAGCCAATGCTTGAGGTTGCCTAAGGGCAATGGAGCTGCCCCCTCAACCACCTGAACCCAGCAGACGAGGTAAAGGTTGAGCACAATGATCCAATACAACTGTTTACTGGATGCGGCCCTCGGACCTTCGTCACACAGATATTCTGGTGCAGCATATCACCACTCACTCTGCAGATGCCTGCATTCTATTCTACGAGGGAAAGAAAGCTCAAGCTCCCGCTTTCAGTGATGGGGAGTGCGCTTGTGGCAAGGACAAAGGGGAGATATACCAAGTCCTAGCCAAACTGATCTTTGAGACGGGTGACGAGCTCTCCCATCGATACGCTCAGGAGCCCAAGACGTTTGACAAAGCAGTGGGCAATTGCATTGGCAGGTAAGTGGTTTCTATTGATTGCATTTATAGCTACTAATTCAATTCATAGTCTTAAAAGACTGTTTAAGGAGCAGTTGGACAAATTCCATCAGACTGGTGCTGGTGTCACTCCGCTCGACAACGACGGGGCTGCTAATCTACACAGTAAGTATTTTTTTTTCGCTGTTCTTTTTTATTTGATTTAACTTATTTGATTTTCAGAACAGGTTTTACTCGATTTTCCGTGGTACGACCAACTTCACCCCTTCCTATTCTCCAACCCCAAAATCTTCACCTCCCAACCGGGAGTCGATCACGCAGCAGACTTCTATGGGCTTCTTGGTCCATGTGGGGGGGGGGGGGGGGGGGGGCTGGTCCCTCGTCTCACCAACATGCCCCTAGCCCTCAGCTCCCTCCCCCCCTTTGCAGCCCGCTCCTCCTCCCCCTTTGCAGCTTGGTCCTCCCCCCTCTTCGCAGCTTGGTCCTTCCCCTGCTTTGCAGCTTGCTCCTCCCCCCCCTTTGGAGCTTGCTCCTCCTCCCCCTTTGCAGCTTGCTCCTCCTCCCCCTTTGCAGCCCGCTCCCCCTCCTTTGCAGCACCCTAGTGCTGGGGTGGCCCAATTGACGACAATGACAATGACACTTTCCGCGCCCCTCTCAGCAATGCATTGGACTTGTTGGACGGGGACTTCGAGATGCATGATGGCGGCGATGTCGACGGGCAGGAGTTTTACTCCTCCCAATGTTGTGTCTTCAGCCTCGACAGTCCCCCCAAAGTGGTGGGCCATAAACGGCAACATGCAGGTTCTCCGTCTCCCCTAGTGATGTTCTGGCCCGGCTTGGCTCAAAAGCCGCGGCTTCGGCCTGGCTTCAGACGGCTTAGGCTTGCAAAAATTCCAGGCCAGGCCAAAGCCACCAGTGACGGCTGGCTTTGGCTCGACTTTGGCCTGAGCTGCGGCCCAAGTACTGAAAATGGAGAAACACGTTCAGAAGATAATTTACATCATGGAGTCAGTATCTGATGCTACAAAATCCTCATCTCCCTCCAGAAGAGCATCCCAGCCCTCCTCATCCCCATCTTCGACATCACTCAGCTTCTCGTTAGCATCCATTTCAATATCAGAGTCCTCAAGAGCTTCCTCAGTTGATGATGAGGGTCCAGGCTCGCGGAAGAGTAGATCATGGTGGAGGGCACATTTGACGCACTGTAGTGCCTCAATGATGTCACCTTTGAGGCGGTTGCAGCGCTTGCTAATGGTAATACCACCCTGTGAGAACGTGCGCTCACTCGAAACTGACAATGCCATAATTGAGAGGTAGTCACGAGCTAGTGAGGTCCATACTGGACCATATCTGTGTCCATTAATCTACAACAAAGACTGGTCAGTATTGAGACGAGATAGACTTGGATGTGTACTTACACCCCACCATTGAATTATGCTCATTCCCAGCGGAGGTTTCGTCTCTACAGCATCGACATAGTTTTTAAAACCGGCATACCATGGTCTAGATGGATCTGTATGAGTGACGACAGTCTCGTCATCGTCGTTTTCATCGGAGCTCTGCGCCTCGCAAATTAACTTCTTGAGTCCGCTAGCCTTGCCTTTCTTGACGACCGAAGGTTGCGACATGGATGCTGCCTGACCCAATTCAAGATAGCGAGCCTCAAACTAAATGACTTGTAAGTGATTGTAAGCTGGTGAATAACTTTGTCCAACATACCACTCGTTCCGCGCAAGCAAGAACTTCGTCTTGCAAATCCTCGGGCCAGTTCTTCTTGAAGTACAACATTTTACCTGTCGGATCAAGCACTGCATGGAACATGAGCATCGCGGATACATGTTAAATGAAACAAGGAGAACATACACATAGTCATGACATAGGCTGGGGAGTCAGTGGTCTTCTCATAATACTCATCGAGCTTTTGTGCAGCGGCATGCAATGCTGGTGCAAAATGTGAATATTTTGGCCATTCCGCACGTGAAGACCAAGCTCGATGGAGAGTCTCGAGTGCAGGGATAGCAAGATGTAGTGTAGTAGTTGATTCTGACAAGAAGGCCTGCTGGGCAACGTCTGCATACTGAAACATTAAATCAGCGGCGGCACAATATCAAATAACGAAGGTAGCGTACCGATAATAGATTGGCAAATTTACCAACACGGGTCCATTCAGCTGGTGCCAACGTAAGGAAGTCAATCTTAGCCCGTTTCATCAAGTCTCGCTCTTGTAGCCCCATCTCATACATGAAGACGTTGACATGCTGTTGTCAGAAATCAGACATTGCATTATTGAACACTGTAGACTACACTCACCTCTTTATTGCTTTCCGCACGGTTGATCATCACATAGGTTGAGGACCAACGAACCTTCATATCCAGAAGGAGTTGTGTAGGGTGCAAGACGCCAGCCTTGACTTGCACTGTTTTGTAAAGTTCCTTACATTTCGCAGATGATCGCTCCTTTGAACAATTCAGTAAAACATAATGCGCGAAGAGATATCAATCACCTTTACACATATCGAACGTATGAGTCCGATCTTGTCATGATTATGATGCTCGGTGGTATCCAGCTCATGAGCATGGGGATTGTGAGGTTCATAGTGCGGAGATTTGCTGTATGTACTGATCAGTACTTGGGTGCCGAGATTAATCACATGAGCGAGACAGCTGAACACTATGTGAGCACATATCGACTGTGAAACAAGCGTCTTACTTGATCCTTCGTTTATAGCAAGGGAACTCCTTTTTGTGTCGCGCTTCATAGAGTCAAGCAAACTCCTCGAGCATTGTGCCATTGTTAGAGGCATTATCACAAGTGACATGGCCCAACTATATATCATGATTAGACTAAGCCAAGCAGAATGCAAAGATGACATGCCTTATGTGTGATACCGACGCGATCTAAAACTTTGAACAGTGCGCCACCGAGACGCTTCCCATTGTGTGCGTTGTTGAGCTGGGTAAAGCCAAGAAGTGCGCTTTCGCACTCCCATTGCATCGTTGACTTCTCTTCAATCCAGTGGCCGGTGACAGCGAAATATCCATCAGTGTTGGTGGCTTGCCACGCGTCACAAGTGATATTGATTGCTCCGCTAACAGCAGTGCTCTGTGTTGGCGGATGAGATGTGGTGAAGCACACGCTGGATTGTGACATACATTTAACGTCATCCGGAGTCTCGTCAAATGATTCTTAAATATTTGCATGATCTCGGCGCGGGTGGCTTTGCGACCGGGGATTTTGACACCATTTGTCGCCCGTGAAGCGACATCGATCATCTCCTGGAACTTCGGGTGTTCGAGGGCTTGGATGGGCTAGATGAAGGCGTGTCAATGGTCATACTATTAGGTCAAGCAAAGCATACATACTTGGTCCGTTGCAACCAACCATTCAATTGCAGCTCATTTGAATAACTTATCCGAGTACGGTATGACTCGTTCAGAGAGTTTGCATTCAGTCAGATGCGAGTTAATGGTCTGCTGTGCCTGCTCGGCCTTCTCCTTGTGGGCCTTGATGTCACCTGGTAATATAGACTCGAAAGAGTGCTCCTTCGCCCATTGTCAGTACTTTCCCTACAGTATAATCATATATATATGCACAATGAATATATGAAAGAAATTTACGCACCACAAAATTAGCTTCGGCATGAAGACAAAGTGTTGTAGCTTCGTTCACAAGTATACACTGTTTCCTATTAATTTGGTGTGAGTGAGCAAGCGCAATCATGTCCTTATAGACTTACAAGCATGACTTGCACTTTCGGTGCTTTTTGACCTTGCGTTGGTTCCCGTATGATCGAACATTGCACCAAAAAATGCATCGAGATCGGCAGTCTTGCCTTTGCGCGTCGTAGCTGTGTCGGTAATAGGTTGGACATGAACATCGATAGGAATGCCATCATCGTCAATCAAATCTACATTGATTGGCGCAGATTTGCGCAATCTTTTGGCTACCAGGTATCAGTTTTATATTTGCAGATGGAAAAAGAAACTTACATCGTGGATTGGTGCGTGCATCTTCACGTTCCTCGGTGCATGCATCTTCACGTTCCTCGGTGCGTGCATCTTCATATTCCTCTCCATCAGATTCATCAACAACTGCTTCAACACGCGTCCATTTACCCGTTTTGAGTGCTGCTGAGGTTGCCAGGGAAGGCGCTAGTGATGGACCTGGGGTAGCAGTGTGCCGAATTTCGTTAGTAGACCTTGCAGCTTCTGCAGCGCAGAATTCATTGATGACCTTCATTTGTGATGGTAGGGCTGCCCTCTCTGAGTGCTCAAGAAGGGCAGCTGTTGGTTTTGTCTGACATATGGGGCATGCCGCACGAGGCTCGTCACCATTGGTGGAGGCTGCAGTGTCTGTGCTGATCATATGAAGGTAGTGGGTAGTGGGTAAGGAGGCACGTACAACAACATATGAGCAACCGAATGATCTGAGATAGTAGAGAGGGAAGAGTGACAAGTCCGAGCTCAAGCCAAAACGGGCATTGACGAATGACGTGCTGACGTCGGCTCGTGCCCTGCAATATGTTATTTTCCTTTTGATATATTCTTCGTTGTCATACAACTCACCATAAAGTCCCCCAGCAGAGTGTAGAAGATGTGAGTTCGATAATGTCGTCGTAAATGTTAGAAGAAACTGAAGTGTTCGTATTTACGCTTGTGTGTTTAGACGTTCCCGTCGGCCCGTGTCTCACTTATACATAGTACATAATACTACCCTAAAAGCCCCGGCCTGGGCCACTGGCTTAGGCTTCGCAAAACCATGGGCCAGGCCAAAGCCCTATGCAAGCCGTGACTTTGGCTTGGCTAGGCCTGGCTCAATGGGGGCCGGCTTTGGCTGGCTCACGGCCCAAAGCCGGGCCATGCACATCACTAGTCTCCCCCTTGTGCTGATAAAAATTCTTTCGTTCTCCCACAGAAGTGCAGACGCCCGTCTACCACAGTCGTTGCGGCGTTTTTGTCCGGCGGCCGAGCATCGTCACCGGGAATGTCGTGCAGCCGCTCCTCTCCCACATCCACAGCATCCTCGTCGCCCTATATCTCATCCGACTATCGCCTTTCGCTGACAGCATCCCAGACGTCTTTCTCCGCGAAGCCGCAGAGCTCCGCAAGCTCAAAGAAGAAGAAGAAGCATTTGGTAATGGACATGGAGGGTCACATAAGCATGCTCAATGGCGAGATCCAGAGCATGCATAGTGACATGTCCAAGCGCCAGGAATCGAAGAACAAATGTTACGCCATGAAGATGAATTACCAATCCAAGAAGAACGAATACCAGTGGGCCCACGAGTCCTGTTTGCACAACGTCCTTGCTGCGACTGCCACACACCAACGCGAGCAGGAGGCCAAGGACAAGGAAAATCCTTCGCCTTCAGGCTGCAACTGCCTTGCAGGAGAGGGAGGTAGAGACCTGGCGCCTCAAGATAGAGTATGAGACTATAAGGCTCCACGCTGGGGGTGGAGATGTTCCTGGTCCCTCATCATCATCATCCTGATTGTGTTTTCACGTTTTCGCTTTTTTTGTCCTCATGTCATTTTAATATACATTTCTTGAATCTGTGTAGCAGTGTAGTAGTACATGTACCTTCTGATTGCCAATGTGACCATGGTTCTTTCAAGTTACCCTTCCCTATGTTCAGCAGTTGTGTAAGGACTGGCAAACAGTTGATCCATCATCCTCAAACGAGAAGCTTGCCCTGGAGTACCCTCATAAGACCCGTCACCCACAACTTCATCTCCATCAGGATCTTCAAACTCTCGAGCTGCGAATTCTCTAGCCTCTCGTTCAGCCCACCTTTGAGAACGGTGAAAATCTGCATTCTCCTTGCAATGGTGAGCTTTGAATTGGATGATCATGTTGTGCAAGATGATGCAACACATAATCCAATGGACGGCAATCTGAAGCTTTCTTTCTGTGTGAATATTGAGGTGAAGTTCTCGGAGGGACTGAAACCACCCCTTAAGAGCAGCAAATGCATGCTCAACGCATACGCGAACCCGAATGAGAAAAAATTAAAATCAGTAATCAAACCATAAAAAAAATCACAAATATATAAGCACACCTTAGAAAGATGATAATTAAACGTCTTCTGGTCCTTGCTTAACCTTCCATTACGGGGCTTCTTGAAAGGGACTATGCACCACTTTTCAAGTGGGTATGCACTGTCAGCCCAAATCCAATGGTCATCTGGAAGAAGGGCCTCATGCTGTTGATAGAGACAGGTAGATCGGAAAGCATAGGCATCATGGACACTTCCAGGATGACCAAGGGCATAATCGACAATGACAAGGTTGTGAGGCATAACAACTGCCTACAAAATTATTTAATTGTTGACTATGAAGGAGGGGGGAGGGGGGGGGAAATACCTGGCAGCCAAGGGAATAGTTAGACTTCCTATCATAAAATGTCTCACCAAAATGAGCAGGTTTGGCATAAAGGTCAACTGCTGTGCCATCAATGGCTAGAATGCCATTGCGCCACTCAGGACAAGTTTTGGACTCCGCATATTGCTGAGCAAGCTCAGCATCCTCTGAGTCAGGATGTGGGAAGCTAATAAATTGTCATGCTGGGCAAGCAGTGCGATCATTACACGATTAGTGCAATTGACAACTGATCCAACACTTGGGCAACATCCTGGAGAGAAATCGCATTGCCATAGTGGCCAGCACGATTGAGGAAGATGGCAAACTGGATGGCAATGGGAAGCTGGGGATTATTGGATTGATTATGAAAGATATGATGACTGGAGATTTGATCAAGGATGTCATCAAATATGACAGGGTCAACATGTAGCTTCTGCCGAAATAAATGGGGATGGTGCTCCTCATGATGAACGAGGACATGCAGCTGGGAGGCTCGTGGGGGAGGCTCGTCAGGCTGGTGAAGTACATGAGCCCTTGCAACCTCATCACGGAGAGCTGCAATTTGTTGCTGAAGCTGATTGTAATGTGCAGAGATATCATCAGAATCATCAGATTCATCAGAAAATCCACTAGAGGTGTTGGGGGAAAGAGATGGTGAAGAGGATATGTCCATGCTTGAATCAGAGTTGGAATCCGAGCTTGACTCCCGATCTTCCAATAACTCCTGATATTGGAGTTGGGCAAGTGACAATGCAACTTTATCAACTGCATGAAGGAGATCTTTACAGCTGGATTGCTGAGGCATGATGAGAGCTTGAGCTTTAGATCGAGAGATGATTCCCTTATCATCCCCCTGACTGATCGTGCGCTGATAGGCGGAGTTTAAATCGGAGTTTAAATCGGAGTTGAAACTTTTCGCACGGTCTGCGTGCTGTCTCACTTGAGAGTTTGTTGTGGATGACAGCAAGCAAACATGCACTTGGTGATACCTACACGGTCTACAACTCATTTTGTCACCCCAGGTGCGCTTGGTGATACTTACATGGTCTACAACCCATTCCATCACTCCAACATGCTCCAGGGCGTGCTTGGTGATACTTGCACAGTCTACAGCCCCTTCCATTACCCCAACATCCTCCCGGGTGCGCTTGGTTCATTCATGTGGGGGAGGGGGGGTAGTCCCTGGACTGGCGCTGGTGCCACTCCTCTGGATGAAAATGGGGCCGATAATCTACATGGTATGTATTTTTTTTGTCCGTTCTTTTTATTTAATTTAATGCCCCTTGTCCCTGCCTCCCTCCCCAAAATCCTCAGGTCCCTCCCCCACTTGTCAACTTGCCCCTGTGGCTCCTTTGCAGCTCGCTCCTCCCCCCCTTTGCAGCTTGTTCCCCCCCCCCTTTGCAGCTCGCTCCCCCTCTTTTGCAGCACCCTAGCGCTGGGGGTGGCCCAATTGACGACAACGATGACGCTTTCTGCACCCCTCTCGGCAACACATTGGACTTGTTGGACGGGGACTTCGAGATGCATGACGGCGACGATGTCGATGGGCAGGAGTTTTACTCCTCCCGGCATCATGTCTTCAGCCTCGACAGTCCCTGATAGATCTTAGCAGCTGGACTTAGTTTTTTGTTTGTTTTCACACATTTTCTCAATACTAGTTTCAAATATGACGCGTGTTAGGGGGATCTGTAGCTACTCATTATACTTGTATATACTCATACTCTCGCAAATGCACAAGTGTCGTTTCGAAGTCCGATATCGTGCCGAGTGCTGTTGTGGCTTTTTAGCCTCGGTTTTACTAACCCTTAGCAGGCTCTACCGACGTTCTAGCGAGTCTAGAATCCTACTTTGAGTACCACTAATATATGGACATACTTCTAGCAAAGATCAAGGGACATCAACGTGGATTGAACCCCTGTGACTGGTTCAATTCTTCTACATGTACCTTGTCTTTCTCTAAGTTCAAACCAGGCCGATGACTACACAGACATGAAGCGACATCCATGTTACAAATGAATTTAGACTCACCTTTCCGTTGGTTTTCAGCCTTTGCAAGACAAAGTGCTGTGTAGTGTACGAAGCGATAGGTTGGGAAAACATATTACTCCCAGGCATAGGCTCAGAAGTTTGAAGTTTCCATTGTGTTTCGAGGTCGAGCAGCAGAGACACAAGGGACAAATGTCGTAAAGATGTCAACATTGAAGGTGGGACGGGCTCAGTATAATTTACGAATGACTAAAAAAAGCTCACCTCTGCCCTATGGCATCTGCAAAAGACCCACTCTTCTCGCTTGTCAAATAGAAGTTTGATGCTTACGGTGAGCTTACGGCGATGGTGATGGAGCAATGCAATTGGTGGAACCAAGTTCTGTGATGTGAACACCAATATTGCCCACCATATTTGGACAATAGAAATTATCTCTGTTATCTTTCGCAGATAAAAACATGATAATGATTGAGCACTCGGAGATATAGTAAATAGTACTCCTATTCAAACTCAGTGCTGAATGTATGATAACTCTCCTTGTCTGCGAAGTTATTCAGAAAAAAACGGTCGTAGCTTTCCAAGCAAGTGGCAGAGGAAACACGGTTGTTCACTGTCTCACCATACTCTGGTATCAATTCAACCGCATGCGTCACATCTGTCACTCGCACGACAGCCCCCTGCCTATGGCGATTACCATTTTCCTCATGAGAGTAAGCGTGCTCCACAGTCCACATTGCAAGTTCAGGACATTTGTCAGGACTTGAAACAAAGCGGAAGTATTGGACGTAAAGAAGGGGGTCAGAGAGGTATGATGGCAGTGCTAGGTTTGAACC
>JABCPV010000397.1:0-25878 GCA_016584345.1 Suillus ampliporus | reverse complement strand
TAAAAAGTAAGCACCTACATTCATTACTTTTGTCAAACGTTCACTCTCCCCCCTGGCTCTGGTCCTCTTCATCAGAGTCAACTCATCTATGTGACAAAGATCTAGAGTTGATGACAGGAGGCAGGCTTCTTGCTAGAGCCTCCTCATCTTCATCTAGGACGTCATCCTCAGTAGGTAGGTTCCTCCTGATGCGCTTTGGAGAGGAAGGTTGGGAAGACTCTTCCTCCTCTATCTCTTGGAACAATCTGTGAGCAGCTAGTTTTCTGGATTCTGGAGACAGCGAGTTTTGTATGCAATTTTTTTTAGGCTAGACTTACCTATTTTCCTTTGGGCTTCAGCAGCCTTGTTAGCTTCCATGCATTCAGATTTACGCAGCCTTTCCAGTTCTGTTTTCATGGACTGTAGTTCAGCTGCTGACATAGTGACTTCATCTTGATTGACGCTCTCCTGTCTTCCAGTGTGAGCAGGCCTACCACCACATCCTCCACAGCTTGAAGTACTCTTGTTGGAGCTATTCCTGTTTGTAGAGAGGACTTAGTAGACCTGGAGGCTCTAGGGGGCATATCAGAGAACTATGAAGAGCAAAGAATTGAGGTTTTCGAAAAGCTAGGACAGATAGTACAGAGTGAACCAGTGTTACTCCCAGGCAAATGTCAGCAGATTTTGTTTCTCAGTACATCCCAAAGGACAACAACCTACTAGGGTTAGATTGCATGTTACATTATGTTACATATTGCTTATGATCTGAGGCATATACATCACCTCATACTCATCTCGTCTTCATCCACATCTACATCATCCCTATGCAGCCTTCATATATGCAACACCTTCAATACCCCATCAGTCAAGCTATCCTTGGGCCTGAATTTTTCCAAGGTCTGCCCTCTTTTAATCTCCATGGCTCCGCTTCCACTGGAATTGTCCATACCACTCTTACTGCCATACATGAATGAATATCACTCTCAACTTACAATGCTACTCCTCCCCATATCATGTAGCATATATTCTTTATCTTTTTACCTTGTGTAGTACTATTCATTGTGTAGTCTGAGATTAGGAAATTTCACAGCGCAAAATCAAAATGTCATTGGTAAACACGAGGTAAGATTAAACTACTACATTCTCAATGGAAATGATCATTGGGTGCCCAGCCATTGCATGTCTCCTTCCAAACATCAAAGCTTTTATCCGTATGCAACACAAAGGAGGCATGCTTACCCTCATATGGTAAGTTAAAGTGCGTTGTTTCACCAGAACGAAATATAGCAAAGTCACCACTGCGAAGTTCCAAAACCAAACACTGCTCAAACATTACCAAGGCCCCACCCTTGAAGTCGCCCAATGGAAGGACAAGACAAAAGTCCTCGTCAAACCTATCACGATGACCTAAGGTTGATATGTTCAGGTTGACAACAAGAGAGAGAAATGGTGTCACAGGTGATACTTCACCATCTGGTAGGTCTTGAGCAAGTTCAACTAGGACCTCATACTCTGTGGGCAAGCATTCCTTGATCTGCCTTGGCGTCAATATTGGTCACACCCTACAATAGCAAGCCACTCACCACGTCATCAATCCATTCAAAAAGCTCACCAAACACCAGGAGAATGTTGTCGTAGAGTTGTTGGTGCTCCAGAATATCCCTTGACTGGCAGGGTAAAGTTTGGGAATGGTTGGTCCGACTAACGTCCTCTCTGCTCATATAGTGAGGATGAATATCAGTGGGAGCTTGATCACCCTGCGTCATATTTAGTTTTTACCCCACAGGGAATCAATGTTGAAACCCACCTTTGTAGCATAGTGATTTCAAATAGAAAAGTGGAGGCAATGAAATGAACTTTCAAGAACCTTCTCCACCACCTTCTCCAAGGTAACACCGTCATGATGCTCGATTTGCGTGTCCTGATCTTGGCAGTCATCTGTGTGAAAGTCATCCTTCAATTTTCGCATGCGCAAGACCTCATTTCCATCAAAGCATGCAAGGAATGAACTGAGGAGGTTACTGCGGATGGATTCGGGTAGTGTTGGACAGATGAAGGCCATCAGACTGTCATCTGCATTTCTCAGATCAAGTGCACTAGGGAGGCGTTAGTTTGATTTACACATGGCAATTACCTCGACTTGACTTGCCCTTGGAACGCATCCATAGAGATGTGCAAATAGGTGTTGGTGTCCTTGCTGCTGCCATTAGCATATCTTTGGTCCAACTGAGTATGTACATGAGCATTGCAATTGCCAAGCGAATTCTAGCACACTCACCTTATTGCGCAAATCATCAAGATCTTGAATAACAACGCCAGCCTCTGCCCTTACTTGCTCCTGTTCAGTCCAAAAGATGTTCTCATTTCGATCGGTCTCAGCAGGGAACTTGCGGTTGTCGGGATGTTCACGGTCAAAGGTAGTCCAGATGACACTAACCTCTGGTATCCCATGAAGGGCTTGATCCACAGTACAAATGGTGTAGTATGAGTAACTGGGGTTGACCCTATGATCCATGCTGATGTGACCATCACCTCTGATAACAATCATCACCTCCACTACTGCAGTAGTGCAGTCCATCCAGGAGTCGAAATGACGAGGAGGAAGAATATAATTGCTGATGGAAAAATAGTCAGGGCATGTGATGATTCAAAAGAAAAGATCATGAACTACGCACTTTTGCTTGAAAGCATCCAAAACTTTGTTGGTGACTGATAGGTTGGTACAATTTAGGGTTTCATTTAACCCAATGCTGGCCAGGAGAGAAGGACAGAACACTTTTTCGACAGACAGAGGCAGATGAGATCTGATCCAAGCGATTGCAGGGATTATGCACTGAAGAATCAATGTGGGCGTTTCTGGGTGAGGGCACGATTAGTTAATGAAACACAATGATCAGAGGGGGCTCACTGCACATTTCCGGCTGTCTCAGCATCTTTCCAACTTCCCATGGAATAC
The DNA here is from genome assembly GCA_016584345.1 of Suillus ampliporus. NCBI lineage: Eukaryota > Fungi > Basidiomycota > Agaricomycetes > Boletales > Suillaceae > Suillus > Suillus ampliporus. The sequence goes on along the minus strand of JABCPV010000397.1, from coordinate 22,943 downwards.
GACCTCCCAGTGTTGCGATTTTCCACTGCATGTCGAGGCCCACGATCAGAACCAAGATGTAGATCGATCCACCAGTGGCAAGCGATATGAACTTGCATCCAATAGCGTTCCAACGATTGAAGGTAGTCTGGGCAGGGGCATTGGGCAACTGAGCAACATGGTCGTCGTAAACCCGACGAATACTAGAGCGCTCCTTGTAGGTGTTGATGAAGCTAAACGCTAAGTAAAAGCTTACCTTTGACACTGTATCGCTAGCTGCATATATGTGAGCATTGCAACAAAGCTGGACCCAGTCTGCTGGTGGGAGATTGAATGACAGCGTGCTATTGTCTCTCCAATGGACCCCCTCCTAAGTTGACATAGTGGGGGTGTTGGAGATAAGACGCAATCTCCTTAACCCATGTGTGAACATTGAGAGAAGGGGAGGCGGCATCTATGTGAGGAGTGGCAAGGGCTCCAATGAGGGCATCAGTGGTAATGTGGTTGGAACGAACTGCCTAGCCTGTTCCCGCCAGCTCGCATGTGCAACAAGGGGGCGCCCGCCACAAGGACAATTGGAACCAATTGGGGGGACGTTGCCATCGTCAGGACGAGCATATGGATGTTGATGAACCTTCCTGGTACCTGGCCGGATTGCGCCACCTTCAAAATCAGATCCCTCATTTCCATCCTCTATACCTACATCTTCATCATCATATCCAACGTCGCCCTCAGAACCGACACTGTCTTGCAAGAATAAGTTGACTTCTTCGAAGTTGCTGATGGTTTGCTTGTCCGTGGGAATGGCGTTGGGAAGTGTTGTTGGCAAAATCCGAGTTGGGCTCATCGTTGAATCACCTGTGATCGGACGATGAGCAACATTTTCCCATGGATGTAAACAACAAATCATATTATCTTCCATCCATCGATAAGGCAGAATCGTCAAGCGCGGAGGTTGAAGAACCCTTCGCTGCGGTTGATCTATTATGATTAAAGATAGGTGAGTAGAACTTTGCAGTATTCTTCATCAGAGGACTCACCATATAACTTTGCATATCTTAGCTCCTTCCTCCCTTACGCACTCTCCCTTACGCACTTCAAATCCTCAAGTGATCATGGATGCTAGTAGAGTCCCAGGCCCTGCCAGAGTTGCAGGTGATAATGTGAGCGCTATGGTTTGTGGCTGATTAATCAGCGCTTATCTTCTCTCTCAGAGTGCTGCGGCAACCTCTGCTTTGTCTTCCGGCAACTTCAACTTCAGGGAGAAAGACCTCACATTGCGGTGTTTGCCTACAAACGGCTTGCATATTGTTAAAGTGAGTTCGTCTCTGTATTGTCATCACAGTGAAGCTGAATTCTATAATATCAGATGCAAGGTCTGTCAGGCTTGTCTCACCAAAATATCCAACAACATGCAACACATGCTACCATGGATGATATCCTTCGCAAAGAGATTGTGGTGCCAGATGACAACCAGAGGTATTCCATAGATGCTACCTCGGTGGTATGGGGAAACAAGGCGTGGGTTTCCAATGCCAGTTTGTGTATCCCTGAGCAAATGAATATTGTAAGTACCTCTTAACTCACAGGAAGCGGCTATCACTCATGTTGTTGGTGAAGCTTCTTGCTGTTCTTCAAGCACTTGGTATCCTCGATATCCAACTGCAAATGTAGACAATGGTAACCCAGTGGAACGTGCCCCAGCAGGATGCCCAGGACAACAGGCAAGTGATAGCCACCATTGTGCATGCTATTGGAGAGATTCTAGACAGCCGCGTCACGCTACACACAGTCGAGATTCCCTCAAGACCTTTGCCCAACCTAATCCCTGGCCCTGATTTCAACACTTCCGCACCACCACCATTTCATGAAAGCAATTTCGCATACTTGTACTGGACCATCTCTGTAGTTGTCTGGACATACCTTCTCTCTGGTTTCGTTATGAGCCACTTCCCATCCTCATATGTTTCTGATCTTCCGGAACCACGCAGAGTCATCTCTCTCACCCATAACTATGTCACCCATCATCGTAAGCCGGATATCGCTGTGGTTCATCACCACACAGCTTCGCGTGTCTCGGAGTGGCATCAAATTGCTAGCATAGGTAAGATTCCATGACTCATTCTACCATTATCTTATCACTGAATCGCCAATCACCACGTAGGTGAAGTGAAGTATGCTTCAACAAGCGAGCTCCGAGTCGCAGCACTATGATATGTCATTGACCAAAGCTGGTTTATGATGATGTCTTCTTACTCCCGTCGCTTCTGTCTTGGGTTCACCCAGTGCGGTCCCCTCCTCACACTCTGTCTCACCGATCGTGGTGGGAACTGCACGACAAAAGATGTCAATGCATCCAAGGCAGAGGACATACCAATTTTTATACAGGCGGCCGCTCATTTCACCCTTGCTCCTGACGATGAACTTGGGGATGATCAATTCTTCCCAACATTCTCCGGGTCATTTGAGATGACTTTCCCTAGCATCGTCAAGGGCGGTCCTATCGAATACTTGAACAAGTTGATAATCGAGAGCCGCCTCTTTCACTCCTTCTCTTTCACTGGCAAAGGAACCCAGGTCCTCCTTGCCAAGCCTGCCATTCTGTCCATTGGGCAATACCCCCAACATGTTGTGGTGAAGGACTCCTGGCCCACACCCGCCGAAACGCACGAGGCCTACCTCATCAGGCACATACGTGAATGCCTAACACAAACAAAGTGCGGTCAGTTGCATGTTGACGCCAAACTTCATGAGGACCTGACCATGCTCAACTTCCCTGATGTCCTTCACGAATATTTCTGCCAATCTGTCAATCCCAATACCGGAGAGCTGGTGCACGAGGCTACCAACGTGCAACGGTCGTGTGCAGTGATAGATCCGAATGATGGTGATGTCATGATGCTGCAAGAAATGTTTGAGCGTAGGCTGCATTATCATCTAGTTTTCAAAGATGTTGTAGTAGACTCTACCTGGTTTTCTTCCAGAAGGGAGTACCTCGCGTGCATCATGCATAACTTGGAAGGTATGATCATTCAGAGCATCTCATCGAGACATGGAACTCATACCATTGTACATTGTGCAGCACACAGATTCGCGGAGAGAGTTGCCCAGGTTCTCCACAAAGACATTATGCCTTCGAACCTCTGGATTGTCATCAACAATGCCTCTGCAGAGGCTGCTGTCCCTGGGTGGGTTGGCAATGATCCCCCTCTCCCAAGGCAAGCACAGTTAGGTGATTTTGGGCTTGGATTCCAGCCCTCAGACAGTCGCAAGTTTGCCGAGCTGCTCGCTGAGAAACTGGCAAAGACGTGTAGGATAGAGACTGGCGATGGTGGTGGCACAGGTGGGTTGATGTGTGCTGGCAACGCCACCATAAAGAATGAGCGCGCCACCGAGCTCAAGGATAAGCCATCACAAGCAATGGATCGATTGGTGAGTAATAACATTTGCCTAATGACTGTCTGGCATCATTCATGAGTTTGATGTTGTTGCAGGGATCACCTTTGTACATGAGCAACGAGACACTTGCGGACCCATTCGGCCAGTTCATTGTGCACGCCTTGAAGCACGACCTGGAGGGGTTCTGGTGGTCAATTTTGTGGGTGACCATCAATTGTGAAGGTCCCTATGGTCAGCTCGTCGACTGGCAGAACGATCAGTTTGAGAAGTCGAGCAATGCTGTGGTGATGTTCACTCATCCATTGGCTCCCTGGACGTGACCACCCAAATGGCTTCACAATGGGATCCAAAACATCACATATCAAGACATTCTTATGGACCGCTTTGCCTCACTGGGCAACTGGAGGTTTTACCGATGCCTCATTCACCCCTTCTGGTGTGACCCTGCAATTCTTCGTAGGCTGGAAGAGATGTTTCACATCTTCATGCCCGTCAATCTCATCTGTGAGAGTTACGAGACCCTTGACGCTGAACGTGACTTTGTTCCTTATGTTCCATTGGACAACTCAGCTGTGGACGTGACACATTAAAAGATAATTGAGATCATCAAGCATATGCTTCAGCACATGAAAGACGAAGCTCCACCATCTCCCAAGGTTATTGAAGACGCATGTGAGCGTTACCAGGCAAGGTTGTGTCACGATTTTACCAGTGATAATGCAGAGGATATTCATATTTGCCAGGAGCATAGTGCCTCTTGTGAATCATGCCAATCTCAACATAACAGGCGCGCTGGCCTCAGAGACCTCATGATTCCCACAGGCATTCAAGGTGCTCAATCCTCTCCACCCCCTACATTTGGTATCTTTCATTCGTCTGGGTCCTCCGACTCCCCTCAGTTTCTTGCAGAGGACTTGGCCAGTCTTCCTCGTGTGTCTGCTGCCTCTCGGGCAACAAAGCTCTATAACATGTCCTCCACACCGTTGGCTCACATCACTGGGAAAAGGCTGTACCTTGGAACCTACGCACCAAAGCCAGGCAGGTCGTCTGCAGTGTCCGCACCATCTCTGACATCCACTGCTGTTGACCCAGTGGATAGAGCGAGGCTCAGGGCAGATACAACAAATTCTTTACCGTCTTCATCTACATCTACATTGTCCAGTAAGGCTATGCAGCCTTCAGATACGTAACACCTTCAATACCCCATTAGTCAAACTTTCCTTGGGCCTGAAATTTTCCGTGGCCTGCCCTCTTTTAATCTCCATGGCTCCACTTCCACTGGTCTTGTCCATACCACTCTTCCCGCTATACATGAGGATGAAGATGGTGATGAAGACAATTGGTCCAGGAAGAAACCCCGCTGGCAAGGTCTTTGATATCTATATGCTGTCAAAATGTCATGTTCTCTCATGTTGCTCTCTAATGTTTTCCTGGTCATTCTTAGATTGTTTCCTTAGCTTTAATCACTTCATATGTATTACACTACGCAAATCGACATGGACATCATTGTTTGGTATTGTTGTGGTAAAATGCAGCTGTGATTCAATGTTGAGCAGACAAGTGTGCTCATCACAACTCACAATGAGCAGACAACAATTTGTAGTTCCTAGGAACCTCCCATATCCCTGTCCAGCTTCCTGTGGTAAATGTTTTCAGACTGAACAAGGTCGTAATCATCATATTAGTACTGCTAGATCATGCGCTTGGTACAAGAAAGGTAAACTAGCAGAAGTCTCTACTGAGCCACCAGAGGATGGGCTGGAGCCTGAAGGTGTGCTAGAGGACTTATACCAGGAGATGTTTGAGCTGGTCCCTGCTCAACTAGGTATGATGTATGATTTTTAAAAGAAATAAGCAGAAACTGAAGTATCTGCCTATTAGATGATGATAATGATGTCGATGTTATTACGGAGCCAATTGCTGGCCCAGGACCATCCTCCAGACATGGACTACTTGAAGATGAAGATGATAACAGAGTAGAAGTTGTTCATTTGACAGCTGGAAAGGTCATCAGAATGGATTCAACGCTTCATGAAAGATGGCAAAAGCAATTTGGAGTGCAGAAGGAGAATGAACAGGATGAACAGGGTGCCTTTCATCCCTTTGAGAGTCGCTTGGACTGGGAAGTTGCCTGTTGGGCTATAGAGGAGGGAATAGGACATGGGGCTTTGGATCGTCTATTAGCTATTCCAGGGGTTAGTAGACTTCTACTTTACAAATATAATGACGTCTGATCCACTAGCAGGTGCAACAAAAATTAGGTCTATCTTATCACAACACTAGAGCACTGCACAAGTCTCTGGATGCCATCCCTCCCAGGGCTGAGTGGCATTCTAAGGAGTTAGCCTTTGAAGATAACCCAAATGACGAATACAATATATATTATCGGAACCCCATTGATGCTATACGGTCACTCCTTGGAAACCCTGTCCATGCCAAAGACATTGTATACCGCCCCAAGAAGATCTTCAGGGATCATACAAAATCAGTGAGAATATATAATGAAATGTGGTCAGGAAAATGGTGGCATGCTATTTAGGTATGCATTCTCAAACATGTGTAATATCAAGATTTTAATGCAGAGTTCAGAATCGTCTACCAGTAGGGGCAGCTCTAGCTCCTGTAATAATTGCTACGGACAAAACTCAGCTCACTCAGTTCTCCTCATCAAAATCAGCATATCCTATCTATCTGACATTGGGAAATATTCCTAGAGCAATACATAGAAAGCCATCTCAGCAAGCCTACTTTCTACTAGGCTACTTATCAGTGGACAAGATTCTCAAGGACGATCTCTCCAGTAGAGAAGTATCTTCAAGAACACAGAGACTTTTTCATGATTCCTTGCATATTATCCTGGAACCCCTAAAAATAGCAGGAGCTGAAGGAGTGGAGATTACAGGTGGAGATGGATGTGTACACCTGGTTTTTCCTGTCCTTGCCTGCTATGTTGCAGACTACCCTGAGCAATGTCTGGTGACTTGTTCAAAGTACGGTACCTGTCCAAAATGTCAAGCTAGAGCGGACGAGCTAGCAGAGCTCAGTCAGTCAGCTGTACAGACACAGACTTGGACCATGGGCATTATTGAGGACGCAAAATCATCAACCAATACCAGCTCTGCATTCAAGACTAAATGCATGGAAGCAGGGGTCAGAGGAGGGGTCTTTCTACCCTTCTGGCATGGGTTTCCTCACTGAGATATTCATCATTCTATAACACCTGATGTGTTACATCAACTCTATCAAGGCGTATTCAAACACATGGTAGAATGGCTTGAGAGTCTCTTGAATGAAGAAGAACTGGACGCCTGTATCAGATCTCTTCCCCCATGTTATGGTCTACATCACTTCAAGAATGGATGGTCCTCCTTGGGTCAGATTGGAGGAAAGGACTGCAAACATATGGCACACATTTTGCTGGGCTGTATGATAGGCAAAGTCCCTAGAGATGTGATCATCAGCTACAGGTCATTACTTGACTTTATCTATCTGGCTCAATATCCTTCACATGACGATGATACACTGGCATATATGGAAAAGGCCCTCAAGGATTTTCACCGTCACAAAAATATTCTCTTCAATCTTGGAGTTAGAGAACATCTGGACATCCCAAAAATCCACTCCCTTCTTCATTATGTCGACTCTATCACATGGTTTGGCACAACCGACAACTACAACACAGAAATGATGGAGCGTTTTCACATTGACTTTTGTAAAGAGGGATGGTACACATCAAATCACTGCAATGAGATGCCTCAGATGATATCCTGGCTAAGTAGAAGGGAAAAAGTGATTTTTTTTTGAAATATATTGACGATCTTTACTTGACATCTATATCATAGGCATCTTCATTCAAAACCTATCTTAAAATGACGCTGGAAAATGAGGAAGAAGAATTCTCTTACTCTAGATTCAAAGATCAAAGCATTCTCATCACCAAATACCCAGCCAGAAAGAACCAGGACATTCAAGAAATAATGGAGAGACATACCTGCCCTGGCTTTCAATGCAATCTGACCTACTTAATCAATTCCTTCAATAATAACAATATTGCTGGTGGACGACTTAGAAATGCTTCCCTTCCATTCAGCTCTTTGGATGTCTATCATGGTTTCAGATTCAGTCTGAACGATTTAGGCAATGAAGTTGATTTGGACCTAGGAAATCAGGAGATAGATAGCGTCAAGGCTAAACCCAAGAGCTTAGGAAGCCCAGCCAGATTTGATACGGTTGTAGTTATGATCAGTGAGGACTGTGAATCTACTGGATTACAAGGTAAGTGATATAGTTTTGTTCTTGAATACTTGAGAATGACTCTATCATTTTAGGTGCTAGGATTGGACGTTTAAAAGTCATTTTCAGATTACCCACCAAGCTCTATGGTTCCTGGACAGCACCATCTACCTGGCCTTCTGAGCCATTGCCATATGTAGAATGGTTCGACAAACTGAAAACAGCTCCAGAGCCTCATCATGGCATGTATCTTGTCACTAATTCTGTACCATTGGCTGATGGTCATTCACCTGGAGCCATTATAAAGCTTTCTTCTATACGTCAGAGTTGTCATTTGATACCAGACTTTTCTAATGGTGTTCTTGCTGAATGGACTACTGATACAGTATTAGATAAATGCAAAAGGTTTTATTTAAATAACTTTTCTAGCAAGTATTCTTATCAGACAATCTGGTGGACATTTTTTTTCTACTTGACTTTGATACGTGATATGTTGATATAATACTCTATATTTCCTATAGTGTCCAAAGCAATATTATATCATACAGAGAAGCACTATGAATGTATATGACCTTATTATGACCTAAGATAGCTACATAATAGATAGTCAAATGACTATTACCTAAATAACTATAGTGTTTTCCTGATGTTGCATTTCCGGACTCATTTCCTTATGATCCATCTTACTTTACTTGATCCGCTCAGACTTACCAATAAACTTGCCATATGCTTTCCACTGCCTCCAGAACTCTGGATTACTTATCATTAGTTATCCCTACAGTATATAAACTCCTGTACATTGATGTAACACCTCAGTTTGAATATTATACATAGTCCTGCTCATTCCTGTCCCTCCGGACTTGAGTTCTCCAACTCTCATCAATCTCTGACACTAGACTCAGGTAGATCCCTAAGTCTACTTCTGTTACCAGCTCTACCTTTGGGTAGTCTATTACTGTTTCTTTCTGCTACCGGCTCCGGCCTTAAGCAGCCTAACCCTCGATTCATATCTCTTGTACTACCAGGTCACATATGACTGGACCTATAGTACTACCGGACCCCCGGAAATTAGGGGCACATACTCGGGTAAGGGGCACAGCGCACGAGCTGAAGCCAAGCCCCTCGGATCTAGTCCTCCCTTGAGCATGGCCGTAATAGTACTACAGAGATCTACAAAAGGTTTATATACTGTAGGTATGTTAAGGCCGTGCTCAAAGGAGGACTGGATCCGAGGGGCTTGGCTTCAGCTCGTGTGCTGCGCCCCTTACCCGAGTATGTGCCCCTAATTTCAGGGGGTCCGGTAGTGTTAGTACCAAGTCCGGTGGGATGTAACCCAGTAGTACCGAAGAACACAAATCAAAGAGTAGACTGCTTAAGGCCGGAGCCGGTAGCAGAAAGGGACAGAGGTAGACTACCCGAAGGTAGAGCCGGTAATAGGAATAGACTTAGGGGTCAACCCTTAGCTTAGTGTCGGAGTTTGACAAGAGTCGGAGAACTCAAGTCCGGAGAGGCAGGAATGAGCAGAACTATGTTTAATATTCGAACTGAGGTATCTACAACAAGTACAAGAGTTTATATACTATAGGTATAGCTAAGGATCAGTAATCCGGAGTTCAGAGGCAGTGAAGAAAGCATATGGTGAGTACATTAGTAAGTCCGAATGGATCAAGTAAAGTAAAACGGATCATAAAGAAATGAACTCGGAGATGAGACGGGTACTGGAGATCAATAAGCAGGCGGATATCAACATGAGCCGGAGGGCCGGAAGTAAGGGGGATTCTATATTTGGGTTAGGTCCGGTGGAGCGGACCTGTCCGGAGTTCAGGTCCGGCAGTCCGGAGGAAGCGCGCTGATGGAAGTAGTTTGTGGATGCCGGAGATATGGGATATGACAAGGTAGTTCAATAGATCAGTAAGCAGGAATGCAGGAGGCTATGGAGGAGCATATGGAAAGTACATTAGTAAGTATAGCAGCACATATGGAAAGTCTAACAGATCATTGAGAAATTCGTTTCCCGGCAGGAAGTGCATTCCATCCATTATTACCACACTGTTTTGGACACCCACAGACAGTCTGTCTGGGTGAATGGCACCCAGGCCAGTTTGTCGAAGTCTTTCCTGAGCACGCCTCTGATCTTGGACAGGGAATTGTGTGTTACAGCATTGGCAAGGGTGATGTACAGTGGCTCAAAAAAGTGTCCGAATGTTTATGCATTTTCAAGTAATTGGGTGATAGCAAGCCAGAACCAAAGTATGATAAAATGGTATAGGGATATGTCTGAAAGCCCTATATCATGGCTCAAATCTGAGATATATAACGTGGGAACCTGACCATATATGGGCAAGATATGGTAATTTTAAATACATGACTCATTCGGACACTTTTTTGACTTTATATTTAGCCAAGACTATTCTATGATTCTAGTACTTTGTGTTACCCCCCTTGGCCTTCACAACTGCTGCAATCCTCCTAGGTATACTTTCTATCAATTTCTGACACTCCTCTTTAGCAATATTTTTCTACTCTGCTGCAACTCTTTCTCATAGTTCAAATAGCCCCTATAGAGGATCTTGATAGGCAGCAAGTAGTCTTTTGAGTAATTCCTAGAGATGTTCAATGGGATTAAGGTCTGGAGACTGTGCTGGCCGTGATAGAACATTGATATCATGATCTTCAAACCATTTTATAGCTATTTTTGAGGTGTGCTGATAATGTCTTCTTCATCAATTCCTGACTTATGCATGCTTTTGAGTAGACACTCCTCTAGAATAGAGATGTACTGCTCTGCATTCATCCTTCCTTCCACCTCAAAAAGAATCCCCACCCCATTCCACCCCATACAACCCCATACCATCATACTTCCTCCTTTGAACTTCAGCTAACCCTTAACATCACTTTCTTCTAATGGTTCTCCTGCCTTTTTCCACACATATTCCTGGCCATCTGACCCCATTCTATTTGATTTTTGTTTCATCTGAATAAATAACCTTCTTCCAGTGTTCCACAGTCCAATGTTGGTGCTTTAAAGCAAAGGCCAGCCTTCTCTTCCTATGAGCTACAGAGAGAAGAGGTTTTTCTTCTTGGTTACAGCCTTAAGATTGGCTGCCTTGATGGTATTTCTAACAGTTTGGATTGAGACAGGAGTGAAGATGATGGAATTGATGAACTTGGTAGCTTGGGTAGCATTTGAAGCCTTGCCAGATAGAATTTAGTGAACAATAGCTCTTTTGTTCTGTGAAGTAAGCTTGGGAGGACATCCCATTTTAGTAATTTCCTTATCTGGTATGTCATTTTTTATGACTCTGGCAATAGTAGACTTACCAAGACCAGTTTTTGAAGCAATATTCTTGATATATAAACAAAAGGTACAGAGAACCAGGATATTATCCTTTTGAGCAGAAAAGATAGGCTTCATGATGATTATGTTGAATTTCATGATCTTGTTTGGGTTTATATATTCAAATTATATTAAAATTAAACCATATTATTATTATCACACCATTTTATTCAATAATATTATGCATGAATGGTCTGATTTTGTGATTTTAACATAAAGTCAAAAAAGTGTCCGAATGATTCATGTATTTAAAATTACCATATCTTGCCCATATATGGTCGGGTTTACACACTATATATCTCAGATTCAAGCCATGATATAGGGAATTCAGACATATCCCTATACCACTTTGTTATAGTTTTATTCTGGCTTGCTATCACCCAATTACTTGAAAATGCATAAACATTCGGACACTTTTTTGAGCCACTGTAACTGTTGTAGTAAGTACATTTGCCGAAGTTCTGATGTCCAGCAGATTGAGCAATTTCTTTGACAGAAGAGGGAAAAATACGATCAAAGTGCATTTCCCATTGAGCTGGCATGCAGACACAATACTGGACTTGATCAAAAGGAAGTGCAGTGGTCTGTAGCAGTGCTGGCTATGCCAGGTCGCTGCGCATGTGGACAGGAATGGAGAGGTATGATCCATCCTGCCTAGATTTCTGGTTTGGCGCTTCCTTGATGATATCAAAGAAAAACTGCTCGTATATCTTTGAGACACGTTTGTTAATCATGAGTTCCCGTTGCTCATCGTCAACTGCCCCATCAAGGTCTCCTTCATCACCCCCATTCAGGATATATAAGTCCACATCCCTGCCTGCCAAGCAAACTGCAGGTTGGTAGCAGACATCCTGAATTTGAGTGCCAAGGAACAAGCACTGTCAATCTGGCTCTCTGATGTCATCAACATCACAAGTCTTACGCTTGCAATTGTTTGTTCGTCCCGGGTTAGGGCAACACATGCTAGGTGGAGCTGTGCTCCAAGAAAATGAAGACTTGATGTTGGCCATGGACTCTTTCTGATAAATGTGAGCCATAGACTCTGGGTCAAATGTGCGCTGGACAGGCAGTTGAAGGAATTTCTGGTGCAAGCTGCTGTTCAGGACAATGTTGCAGATGAAATATGTGCCACTATCATATAGAATGGGCATAGTTGGGGTGTCTTCATCATCCATGTTGTTGTCAGGGTCTTCAAGCACTTGTTGGCAAGACGTCTCAATCAAGCTCTCCCATCCAAAACCCTCAGCAGGACGGGTGAAGCAGGCATTGAGCATGTAAATGCACACAGCACCGAGTGCCAATGTAGAGTCCAGACAGCATGCCCTGGCATCTGCTTTGACCAAATTGATAAGGACCAAATGAATGGCAGCGAGACAATAATATACAAAAAACCTGGGAAGACATTTCAGTTCATGGATGCAATGAAATGTTGTGCGGATGCATTCTTACCACCATAACTTTCTATTGATTGCAACCACGGAACACTGAACGATTTCCTCAGGGAGAGTAGGCAACCAGTTCAAGACCTTATCCAGCAGAACCCAAACCTCCAAGTGGGCACAGCCATCACAACCGGTGATGTCTCCTTTGCCTGTGCATTCAAAAAATATGTTGTTCATGATATCCAAGTCCATTATGATCTTCTCTTCTGTCTTCCTCTCCAGAAGCTCATTGGCTCGGTGTCGTCAGAAAACACCTGGATTCAATGAGTACATGACATTTTTTTCAGTACAATATGCCTGCACATATGATGTGCCATCTGCACCTCTAACATTGGTCATAGTCACACGAAACCCGGCAAGTTCTTTGATCTGTAATGTGCGATCCAGATGGAACATTTGCTTATTGTTCATTAGACGAGTGACACATATGGGGCCTGTGTCAGGTATGAGATGGTTGAGGAGTTCACAGTGAGAGGACTTGCACCAGGTGACGATGTGCCCCAGTAAGCCGATAGTCAGTGCAACATCTATGTGCCATTGTCGAAAATCCAGTTGTCGGGCATCAACATGCTCAAATATGTCATTGAGAGCCAGACATCTCTGAAATTCATCCTCCCCATCGTGCATAGTAGCATTCTTCTTTCCCCTCAACTTGTGCCCATAATAGGAGTCCTTGAATTCATCCTTCAGTGCAGCAAGTGTGATTAGAATTGCGTCCTGAACGTCTGCCAACAAATGCCATGCTGCATCAATGGTGTTGAATGACATATAGCTGGTATGGCTTCTAGCCTGGATTAAAGTGGTACTATAAGAGGTTGGCCATCAATCTGCTGTTTTGGGTATTCTCTAAAAGGAAGTCCAGAGGTCCAGACATGTGACTAGTCAGATCAGCCATAGGAGTGAGACCAGGTCTGTGGAATTGATAGGTCCAGTCATAGGAGATGGGTCCGGTGGAGCAGACCTGTCTGGGAGTCAGGTCCAGTGGTCCGGAGTTTGGCTGACTAAGCATAAATGTGGAGGTGGGTTAGGGGCTGATATGGTATATGACAGAAAGCAGCATCAACAAATCCTGCCTCATCATCTTCTGGATTGAGATGTACATAGACCATTTGGGCAAGCATCACTTTGATGACATGAGGGTAATTAAGCAAGCCTATCTCAATGTTGGTATACCATGCCATGACATCATGCAAGACCTAGGTAAAGTTGATATGGGACAATGAGATTCCACAATGAACAAATATAAACTTGGCATTTTTGGGTGGGGATTTTGGGATAATGTTAAGGAATTCCTGCTTGAGTATATGAATCGGTCTGACAAGATGCATGACCAAGCAAGTGAGCTGATAAGGCATGAAATGTAGAATGATGTGAATTCATCCAGTAGAAGTGTTGCTGTTTTGGGTAACAAAAACACCATAACCCATGATAGAGTGAAGCATGTAGGGGGCAATGAGGGTGTTTGTAGCATAGTATGTTTCCAACTCTAAAGCTTTGGATGGTAATGCAGACAGGAAATAAGAAAGTGTGAAAACAAGGTCAGTCGACTCTGTGAGTACATCAAGCCATTTGTAGATAGATTCTAACAGGAGTCAATGAGAATCCTAGAATGTGACACAATGAAATACTAACTGAATCTGGGCTGCAGTTGTCTTGTTTTAGCATGAACATAAAATCATTCAAATGTGACAAGGTTGTCAAATATGTTAGCTCCAGAGTGTATTGAGATGACCTCTAAAGGGGTTTTCTGGCAAAGTAAGAAAGGAGTAGCCCAAGTCTGTGGATCTGAGATCATCCTTTAGCCATTTAGTTGAGTCTCCAGAACCAAGTAACTCTTGGACTATGCTGTCAAACACTGACAAGTTAAAGCCTTAAAGAATCTTAGACAATAGATCTTCTGAATGTCTGAATAGCAAGTTGATCAACATTATCATAGTGTTGGTGACAAGTTCTTACCCTCAAATGACCAGTGTATTACTGTGTGCACTCCATTTCGCAAGTGGAATACAAAAAGGGACAACAATATGGAACTGCTTGAGCAGTAGCCTGAATATATACCCAGTGCCATTGATCAAGTAATAAAATAATGTTTCATTGTGTGCCCTGAAATGCATCACTATCAGTTGTCGTTGGATAAATGCAGTGACTTACTCAACCAAGTTTTTGAAATGGTAGAAATGAACCAGATACTGTGCTTGTTCAATAATCATAATGCAAATGCAAAGTTGGAAGATGAGAATGTTGAGTGATATTGCAGATGGATGGTCAAAATGGCTGTCTGTCTGGAGGTGAACTGTCACTAGAAATTGATAAAATGGGGACTGAGATTGGTCTTTGATGACTGGGTGCATTGTGATTCAATATGACAGCCCCTAGATGGTGACCATGATGATCCCACCTACTGAGAACAATGCAAATAACCGACAGATTGCCTTTCTCCTGAAGGCATTGACACAGTAGGCTATATCATTATGGATTCATTATGAAGCGGGGTGAAGCATAGTATATTATGCAGCTCACCAAACAGGAACTGGCTGATCACACTTCCGATGTTGGCAGCAGCTTTTAATAAACCTCGCAAGTTGGAGGGCACGGTTCAATTTCTGTAAAGCCTGTACTGCAACATGGTAGATATGGGCTGCACAGGACGTTCTAGTGTTGCATGTCGGAAATTTCTAGGGACCATTTCAAGGCCTCATAATACATTTTAAGGACTGATTTTCACACACCGTATTGTAAGGCTTTGCAATGATGGAGATAATATTTAGTGGTACCTTAAAAGGCCATCATTCCCACCTTATGATGCCTTAAAATAGTGTCCCTTACAGGGAATATCATGTAAGCATTGCAAGGTCTTAAAAGGGTTGGCACAATAATAGAAGATAAAAATAAGTTTCCTAATGCTATCTAATTGTATTGTAAATCTTGACCATTGTTATCTAATGCTACTAATTGTATTGTAATCTTGACCGTTATTATTTTATGTTACTAATTGTATTGTAATCTTGACTGTTGTTATCTTATGTTACCTATTACTATTTTAACTTTGGTCACTTTATTTCAAGTTAAACTATTGTACTTAGAGGGATTCGAATGCTCGCCATCAGCATTATCTGAATCATTACAATTGTAATTCATACTACTCACCGGCATAGTTACCTGCTTCATTATTAGGTCTCAGAATACATTGAAACCTACTTTGCTATATGGTGTCTTTGAGTACCTTATAAGGATACTAGTAAGACTGTCAGAATTACAATGAGAAACAAACATAATTCAACCTACGTATATAGGACGAGATGCAACAAATCTAAGAGCCTTATGAAGATACAACATAATACAAGGTAGCGACAAGATCAGATCAGCGCTTTCCCCTCCCTTTTCCCCTAGGTTTACTGGTAACTGCCTTGCCGCCACCATGACGAGTAACATGCCCAACTAGTTCAGGGTCAGGCGCATAGGTTAGCTCACTGGCAGCAGTGTGAACTTGAGATTGGTGAGAAGATATACCACGAGTTGCTGATGCAGTCGGCTCGATGACAGCACCACTGTCCAGTGTCAACTGACTGACGCCCAACTGCAGCTGCACAGTTGCAGACATGGATTGACCGTGGTTGACAGATATAGAAGCATGGTAGCTGGAGATGACATCGACCACTGCCGAGCTAGCAGGGAGGGAAGTGAGAGTAGAAGTTGTCCGAGTGGGAGCATCAAGTTCGTCGAGGAGATCATCCTCCCATGTTCGAGCTTGAGTGGCAAAAGGAAAGTCGTCAGAAGCTGGTACTAGACTTTGGCCAGCAACATCAAAAACCTCCTTGTTGAAGTATCCGATGATGCTGCAGGCCCACGGAGTGCACTTGAACAAGTGCTCCAAGTAGAAATTGTAGTCTGCTTAATAGGTGATCTTTGTCTCTGCACCGGTTGCAGTGAACTCAGGATCATGCATCAACAAAAAACATGCCTATGAAATCAAGTAATAAGTAGTAGAAAAATGTCAATATAAGAAAACACATTCACTCACCATAACTGCAGTGCCTGCAATTAAACCTTTGGTGATGCATTGTGCATTACAGTGCTGTCCCCTAGCCTTCTGACCCTTGGTCTTTCCGGAAAGTATTTTCTTCCCATACATTTCAACGCGAACAATCTGGAATGAATGTTGTCAGCACACCAGTCTTTCATAACTGAGCGTATACTTACTTTGACTAGTACAGGATTCTTGAGGAACTTGTCGGCCACCATGGCATCTGGTCTTGCAAACAGAATGGGCGCTAGCCAAATGTACTCTCCCTTGCCATTCTTCTTCAGCAGATGAAGGAGGTCGTGGTCATCTCGCTTTCTGGCATCTGTCTGAGATGAAAAGAGAGTGGGGTCAAGCTTGAGTGTTGAGAAGATGAGACTTGCACAGCTCTTGATAGCATGCACAATATTTGACTGCTCAGCGCTAACTGTGGCACGAAACTGAGAAGAAATATCATGTAAGTGGGTCGTAGGACAGAAACAGGTGAAAAAACATACCAGAGAATCTAGTCCTTGGACACACTTATATAATTCCGCCATGGTGCCATTGAGCTTTACCTTGGGAGATGCCCAACGTGTAGGACTACATGGGTCATTGTCAGGCTGTAGGGTCATTGGGAAGACACCAGGGATGACCCAGAAATGATAGAACAACGTGTACTTCTTCCCTTCAGTGGTGATTTTCGTGTCGAGAGCAGATGTCTTCTTGAGTGCACAGTTACAGCTGCGGGCAGGAACAGTAGCTGAGAGTGTAAGGTAGTCCTTCTTGAGAGCTTTAAACTCAACTCGCAGTGAGTTGTACGCTTGCTGCGCAGTTTCGAGTGCCTAGATACATTGAAATTACATCAGGGCGAGTAGTAGAATAGCAGAATGAATGCACTTGCCTTGCGAACCTCGTGCATGGGTGCTTCCGGTTGAGGGACAGTGAGGATTGTCCTCAATGTTCCAAGCTCATCGCCACTCGAGTCTTCACCGTCTGATGCTTCAGTGTCACTAACAGCATCAATCTCGGCCTCAAAGTTCTTGCTGTCAGAATCATCAAGAGTTTGGAGCATCTCTGAAACTAAGGCTGTGATGAGCTGGGGGTCATTGACAGTACAGAAGCAGTTGGAAATGAACCTGCGTGCTCCAAGGTTATAAGGAGATTCTAACCTTATCTCGGTTATCGCTGCAGCGCTGCTGACATCTATTGGCATGATGATGAGTGGCGAAAATGATAGTGAGATACATTAACAAAACTTACCCGTGCATTGATGCATTAAACCACACCCTTCGTACATACTTTGACACAAGCAGTATACCAAAAAGTATTAGCCGACAACGATAAAGATATCAACTGACTTACCATGAGTGACCTGTCCGAAAACCGCCTGGTGCTCTTGGGAGGCAGGTAACAGTGGCTGCGACTGCAAACAATGATGTTGCTGTTGCTGTTGTTGCTGTTGTTATTGTGGTTGTGGTTGCTGGTGAGACTGGAGGAGATGGAGGGGGATGGGGGTAACAGTGGCTGCAACTGCGAACAATGCTGCTCCTGTTGCTGCTTCTGTTGCTGTTGCTGTTGCTGTTGCTGTTGCTGTTGCTGCTGCTGCTGCTGCTGCTGCCATGGTTGTAGTTGCTGGTGAGACTGGAGGAGATGAAGAGGGAGGGGGGTAACAGTGGCTGCGACTGTGAACAATGCTGTTGCTGTTGTTGCTGCTGCTGCTGCTGTGGTTGCGGTTGCTGGTGAGACTGGAGGAGATGGGGGGGATGGGGGTAACAGTGACCATGACCGCGAACAATGCTGCTCCTGTTGCTGTTGCTGTTGCTGTTGCTGTTGCTGTTGCTGTTGCTGTTGCTGTTGCTGCTGCTGCTGCTGTTGGCCAGTAAATGAAGTCAGAATAGTAGACACAAAATTCAAGTAATACTTACATGTGTCAACGCGCCCACACCTTCATATGGAGGAACATGTCACTATCAACATGCTCGACAACCAAATATTCACCTTGGTGTTGAGGATTGGGGGACAAAAGGGCTCCTTGAATGAAGGACTTGAGCAGGACGACAATCGAATCAGCTCTCAGAACAGCTTTGACCCGAGTAAGCCTTAGGTCTTGGTCAATCCTGCGAGAACCGCCAACAATGCCAGCGGTATAAGGTTGAGTGAGTGCAAATTGGAAAGCATCGACATCTGGAATTTCACATTTAAACATTAGTATGAGCCGAACGAAGATGGCCCTTTCTGTGGTAAGCTGTATGAGTGCACAGTCAAAGCGCAGGTGTCCATGGAATGATGGATTGCACCGGAGGTAGTCTGTTGACTGTCTCCAGTCAATGGTATTCTCATAATTGACCTTGATGTAGTGATGCTCGTAAATCTGAATGATATATCATAAGTTTGTGTGATGAAGAATAATCAATCAACATACCTGGAAATAAGCCGGAATGGTCACCCATCTTATCAACTGGTACCCATAAGTTGGCAGCGACATGTTGACGAAATCAGAAAATTTCCTGTGGAAGCCTTGAAATGCTTGATCTTGGACGCCCAGCCTCATCTCAATTTCCTGGATAGTAGAGCAATTTTGAGGAGAACCAAGCTTGATGTGTCCATCGAAGGTGATGTGGCTGATGTCATCCTCATCCGCAGCATCACCCAAGGCCTGCAGGCGACACTGTTTGTCAAGTACATCCACACGTCCTCGCAAAAGCAAGGATGCACATTTGTGGTGATCGATGACCTGCACCAAACTAGTTCGGTGCATGACTGATAAACACCTTCTTAATAGCTACTTACCTTACCAGTGATGCACTATGAGTTTTATTCAACAATTACTGTACCTTACTTTTTCAAAAATTGATCGATTTCTTAGATGTAATATTTTTAATTATTTTATTCCCATCCCAATTTTCGATGTGCCATAGGCAACATGTGTGCCCATTGTGTCTGATCGTTAGCGCAGAAGATACGGAGGAATACTTCAAGTTCTTGATTAACTCATTCGATCTCTCCATTACTTTGAGGGTAGAAAGCTGTGGATAGAGCGACTTTGTATCCAAGGAGTCGTCCTAGCTCTTTAGCGAATTTAGAGGCAAACTGGGGACCTCTGTCGGAGATGATCTTTTCATAGAGTCCGAATCGAGAATAGACACAACGGAAGAATATATTGGCCACTCCTTCTGCATCAATGGTTTTGTTGCAAGGAGTAATTACCACCCCCTTCATAAGCCCATGGTCTACCACGACCATGATAGAATCAAAACCATTGGAAAGAGGTAAATCAGTGATCAGGTCAACCGAGCACTGAGCGAAAGGAAGGCAGGAAGAGGGGGCAGGAATAGGGTTCAAAGGAGGGTGGGATGGGTGAGTGTTAACCTTGTTCTGCTGGCAAATAGAACAACCTTCGACAAATTTGTGAACAAAGGTTGGCAAACCAGGCCACTAATAGGAACAGGAGATAAGTTCCTGAGTTTTAAAACGCCCAGGGTGTCCGGCAGTCGGGGAGTCGTGATGAAGGATAACGAGATCTTTCCTGATGTCACCAGGAGGAATGTACAAACGTCCTTTGAAAGAGAGGAGACCATCTTTCAATGACCAATCAGAAAGAGCAGACTTCATCGGGGGAGGAAGGGTGGGATTAGATAAAGCGTCCAGAGCCAGCTGAACAACAGGGTCGATATCCGAGGAAAGTTTGAGACGAGGAGTGAGGGAACTGTCAACAAGATTGACAAAAAGGGAGTCGGGCAGGAGAGTCACATCGGTATTATCAGTGGCATCTTCTGGGATGTGGTCTGCATGACGAGAAAGAGAATCTGGAACGGAAAGGTTTTTTCCAGGAACATGTTGGAGTTCCAGTTCAAATCAAGAAAGGAATAAAAGCCAACGAGCTTGTCGATGATTAAGCTGTTGAGCTTGTCTGAAATAAGTCAAGTTTTTGTGATCAGTCATGACTAGGACTGGGAATGGGGATCCTTCGAGGTAGTGGCGCCATGCTTCTAAGGCTCTGATGATTGCCAGCGACTCTCTCTCGTAGATCTGGTAGTTGCATTCAGGAGCCGAGAAAGAGGTGGAGAGGTAGGAGCATGGGTGCCAATCACCGTTCGAGTCTTTTTGCAAAAGAACACCTCCTGTAGCATAGAGAGATGCATCGACTGCAATAGCAAAAGGACAATCCTTATTGGGGATGCGAAGGACGGGGGCAGAGAGGAAATGATCTTTGAGAGTAGCAAAGGCTTTTGCACACTCGTCTGTCCAAGTGAATACAATGTCTTTCTTGGTAAGATCAATGAGAGGTCGGGCAATGGAGGAATAGTTTGCAATGAACCAACAATAGAAATTAGCAAATCCTAAGAAGGAACGAACTTGTTTGACAGTGGTAGGTTGTTCCCATTTAAGAACACCATCGAGTTTGACATGATCCATGCAAATCTGGCCAGGGCGAATAACAAGACCGAGGTATTCAACTTCCTTAGTGTCAAAGACACATTTTTCGGGTTTGAGAGCAAGGGACTTCTCTCTCAACCTTTGAAGTACACGTCTTGTTCGTTCTTGGTGTGAGGCGAGATCTTCGGAGAAGATGAGTATGTCGTCCATATAAATGACAATCCATCCTTCATTAATCATGTCTGTGAAGTAGTCATTCATCATTGCTTGGAATGTAGCCAGTGCATTGCAAAGACCGAAGAACATCACTGTGGGTTCGAAGAGACCACGAGATGTCTTGAATGTGGCCTTCCATTGATCACTTTCTTTGATTTGGACATTATTATATCCGGCTCGTACATCCATCTTTGTGAAGATCTTCGCCGATTTGAGTTTGTCAAGAAGATCTGGAATGCGAGGAAGGGGATAAGCATCCTTGATAGTGGCATCGTTCAATTTGCGATAGTCCTGGCAGGGTTGAAGGGAACCGTCTTTCTTTCCTACAAAGAAGAAAGGTGAAGCTTGGGGGATTTAGAAGGTACGATGAATCCTTTGGCAAGGTTCTCATCGACAAAGTCGTTCATAGCCTTTTCTTCTGGAGTGGAAAGAGGGTAGATTTTGCAGTCTCGGGGAGTATAATCGGGTTTCAATTTGATACAATGATCAAATGAGCGAGATGGAGGGAGTGAACTCATTGCTGCTTTGTCAAAGACATCCTTGAATTCTCTAAAGGATGCAGGAATGAGTTCTTCAAACATTTTTTGGTTTTCTTGTTCATGACTTTTCTGGGCCAATTCTTGAGCAATGTTTGCTGCCTTGCGTAAAGGAAGAGGGTTGCAGATATAGTGAACGGCATCAGGGAGGATTACTTCTGTGCCATCACGGGATAAGAAAGATAGGGGTCGGATAGGGGAATTGGCTTCTGGATTGGGGATTTCTTGAACAGAAGCTTGTTGAGAGATGTGGGTAAGACGAGCTGTTGCAAGACTTTTTGCAGCTTCTTTGTCTTCTTCAAGATATACTTGGTCCTTTGCCCAATCTATTTGAGGGTTTTCGGCTCTAAGCCATGGGAGTCCGAGGATGATATCTTCTCCTCCGAGGGATGTGACTAGGAACGTAGCATGCATGGTTCTTTTCCCACATGAGAAGAATAGATTGCATGCTTTCGTAATAGTTCCTGCCTTGTTGCGTGTTCCATCAACATTCTTGACGATGATAGGGGAAGGAATGTTATGGGTTGAGATTTTGTTCTTTCGAACGTATCTCCAATCAATGAATTCTCCAGCTGCACCACAATCGATTAGGGCAGCTGCTTCGGCGGTTTTATTGGAGTTGCAGGACTCGATCAAAATAGGAATGTGCATGGAATTGGAATCGCCTATGGATGATACAATGAGTCCGATACTGGTACTAGGGGTTACTGACGCCGGTGCAGCTTCCCCATCTAGAATTCCTTCCACTGGAGGAATTCCGCATATTCTGCTTCTTGATCGTCTTTCTCAATCTTGGTTTCACGAACCGGTTTAGGGTTTGGCTTCCAACCAGGGGCGGAGTTCCTGTGGTTGGGGCAATCTTTGGTGAGGCCCTTCTTTCTGCATTTGAAAGCACAAACCATTCTTGCGCCTAAAGTCTCTTTCTCCTTGTGAGAGCTGGGTGCTTCTCACGGGACGATCTTCTTCAGAAGGTCCTTCTTCTTTGGCGTGGATGCGGTCAAACATCCATGGCATAAGGATCCCCTATTGGTTTCTCTGGTTTCTTTGGAAGGAGAATCCATGAAGGGACCTAGCCTTCATGGTTTCCATGTCTTGGGCAGCTTCCAGTCCAATTCTATCCAGTAGTGTATGGGATGTGGTTCTTTCAGTCATGACCAATCTGGGCATGTTTCCTTTCTAAGTCCTTGACGGAAGAACATGACTTTCGTATCTTCTCGTTGTCGATATACGTCAGAAATGAGTCTGATTAAAGTGAGGGGATGTATGATTGTGGATGGTAGGCCGGTCTGTTTGGCAGCCTTGAGTTTCTCCAGAGTAAGTCTGAAGACCGAGGGTTCTTGGGGTGAAATATGCCTTATAAATCGACCCTATGAAAGTCGACCCATCTTCCAAGTGAGAGTCATCGATCCACTTGTTGTAGG
>JABCPV010000396.1:0-25931 GCA_016584345.1 Suillus ampliporus | reverse complement strand
GTTCCTGCGTCTTATATGGACCAAGAAAGACACAAGAGCTGGCAGACCACGAGCGGCTCTGGAAAGCGGCGAGAAATACGTCCATACCACGAGGCAAGACAGGGCGTAAACACTAAGTCCGAAAATGGTATGTAAACCAATAAACTACTAATCACATCCACGAGGCTCCTTAACGGGCTAAACAGCATGTTGACAATCTAACTAGCTACTTGTGCGTGTTGGAAAAGATAAACCGGAACCATGTCAGCTTCGCCCACCATGTGTTGTGGGTACATCAACATGCTGGCCCAGAGCACTTGTTAAGAATCACGTCTACGCAGCGAAAGTATCCCACCTGTCATTTCACAGTAAAAATCTAGGCGCCTAATTACCATACAGCAAATTCCACAGGAAGAGTTAGGCGGTGCTGAGGCTATTAGCAGGTCACAAGCGTCGAAGCTGTATCGCCATGATTCTTGCTCATGCGGCACAACGCCGAAGGACATTCGTACACTGCCAGCCCTATAAGCGCTAGCGCCGGGACTTAGACGGCGTGGAACATGAACAAGGAAAATCAGATTCGCAGCTCCACAACATTTAGGAAAAGCGGAACAGGCGGAACTAGCTGTGGGTCATGTTCCACGTAGATCTTCCGAACGGCCGGTGCGCAACAATGTAGCTGACCCATATCGCAACCCCTTACCCCCATGGGCCCTATTCTGCCCTATCAAGCGCCTCGTGACTCAGTGGGATTAGATTGACCACAGTGAAGTCCTACTAGCAGGATACGGGGTATAATTGTTCTTGTGATACACAACCAAGAGTCCAAGACTCATCACTGAGGCAGGCAATGAAGTGTACGAATTTCCGCATATGTTCGCGGATAGAGATCAAATTCGGCAACTGCCAGAGGAGCAGCCGGGCCGCCTGCCTCCTTGCACGAATCGAAATCAGCCTCAGGATATGGAGCAAACAAGGAATTTCCTTGCCTTTCTTGGGTGCCATCAGGTGCGGGGAAAACAAGAGATACCGAAAATGTCTGGAATACGATGCTGCAGACTGTACATCGTTCGTCAAATGAGACAATATTGCAGCTGAATAGCCTCATAGTTTAAATTAGTAGCCTCCTGTCAAAGAATGACCTGTGAGCACTATGAATAGCCCACAGCAAGGCCGTATACCCCGTGGGCCACCGAGATTATCGGAACGAAAGGACAACAGCTACTGCACTGGCGAAGTACTTGGTATAGCCCGGCAGCGCATGGAATTCTTGTCGAAATTCTGTTCGGCGACCTCGCATCTATATATCTTTGTTGTCATCATGGAATTGTTAATACCACTTCAATTGACAGATTGGGCTGTGGTACACATACCCAAAAGTGCGTGATGATGCATGTCACCGCAAGTTGATCATTTTGAGTGATATTGCCAGTCGAGCTGCTTGGGAGGTTCAACCCTTCGGCAGGCCAATTCCAACTGCTTGAGGTTATTTGCGGCGAACACCGAAAAGCTTTCCTCTTCTCCAATGCCAGACGTCATTTTAGGTTGATCATTTCAAGACCATCGAATCCGAGTTCGGAGCGTACCCAACCTGGAATTAACTGTAAGTCACTAGGAAGATTGTCGGAACAGAGGTCCACAGATTTAAGTTCGAGTTGAGTGTTGTAGTCCGCGTGACCGTGGTAATTATTTGCCACTTCGGGTGTCAGCCGGCGGCCCGGTCATGTCACGGTTTTGAAATTTGAATCGTGGTCAGCTCTACTATTTCCTGCTGCGCCTTGCAATTGTGCTACTCACTTGCGTCTGAAACACAACTGCGACATCAGTGTTGCTTCGATGTTCGAGGCCAACCGTCTTCACCAATATCACTGAATCAGTACAGAACAGTCAGCCCCGGTCAGGCCCCGGGCCTCTATCGGACTGCCGTGATTGACTCCCACAGTCTGTAAACGTTTGTAAACGCTGGTAGCCAAAGCATGCATGATAGGCTAGTAGTTGCTGCATGTATCCAGATTCCACATACTCTCTGCACACTAGCACGCGAAAAATCTAGACTCTTACTCGCCGTTATTGATACAATCTGCTTAACATCGCATTTCGTTCAGGGATTCAGAAGCAGGGGACATCGAGGTACAGGCTTATCTATCGTAGTGCAAGGAAAGTCTGGTGTGCTTATCCGTGCCGTAGCTGGCAGCTCCCAAGTCCGGTCCGATCCCATCAGTTGTATTCTCTGTTGTTGAACATTGCAGAACTCTCGAGTAAGCGCCAAATCTCCTTCGTCTTGTATGACTTGGAATCTTACAATGATGACTCGTATGATTTAGCGCCCTTCACGAACTGGAGGTATCGCTTGACGTCTGACCTTCATCCCTTCTGACAGTGAATCGAACTTCCAGTTAAGAGCAGTGTATTCATTTCACTGTGATTTGATCACTGACTCAGTTGCAGGTGGTCGATTTTTTGGCCTTCCCCTTGCGTCATGACAAACAGTGTCGTTCGTACAGTGGTAGCTGACACCAGCAGTCCGGATGCGATATTCGCCTCCTTGAGTAAGGTTGTTGTCCACGGTGCATCATTTGATTCGACCGTGTGGGGCACTCGGACGGGAATCTTGGAAGAAATCGAGACAACACTGCAGGCAAGAAACAATACGCTAATTTGGGCTCTCTGGCTCTCCTGGGACAGGAAAGTCTGCGATCGCTCATACAATTGCTAGCCGCCTCAAAGACAAGTCAAGATTGGCTGGAACGTTTTTCTTTAGTCGCGATCACGAGGATATCCTTGGCATGGCCAGCCCTGGTTTCTTTGCGCCTACATTGGCGTACCAAATCTCACAAAGTGAACCTCTCGCCAAAGACTCTGTAATCCAGGCTATCAGATACGACCCTGCTATTCTTGATCCAAGGAAATCGCTCGCCGATCAAATCCAAAATCTGATCGTTAAACCGTTAGAGAATTTGCAGGTCTCATGGGGGCATTCGAAACCAAAGGTGCTCGTAATTGATGCGATCGACACATGCAAAGAAGAACGCATCTGCAAGCTCATTTCATGTCTCTTGAACCTCCTCCGCCAGCCACCTATCCTGCATTTGCACATCGTCATCACTAGTCGTCCTCTTTACACTATTGAGGATGCATTTGACGCTATCGGTCACGAGCCGCCGATACGTCGTATCGCTCTCGATGAGGTTGATGTTACTGAAGTCCACAAGGACGTTCGTCTCTTCTTCAAGCACGCTCTGGAGAGGAGCTATAGGAATCACGGCCTTGAATGCCCTGAACTAGGGCCCGAGGACGAGACAATCTGCTGTCTTGTTGACAAGGCAAACGGACGGTTCGGCACCGCGTCAACGATCATGAGATTCCTCGAGACCCGCCATGACGACGACAATTTCGGTGAAAAACTCGACATTATGAAGGATCCTGGTAATGAATATCTACGTAAACAAATATTCAGTCTCTACGAATTCGTCATCAATGCGTCAGAAAATCCAACTCGTGCATACCGGCATCTATCCACGGTGGTCAATCTTGCCGAACCATTAGCATTTTGTTACTTGCGGAAGCTCCTGGGACCTTCAGAAAGTGATTTACTGTCCATTCTCGTGTCATTATCCCCAATAGTCAATGTCCCTGCCAATGGCTCTCGCGCTGTGGAGGTTCTCCACATGGAGTCACTTAGCGATTTTCTCTTGGGACATTCGCATTTGTCAGGTGCATTTCAGCCCCTCGCACACTCCAGTCTGCGGATGATGAAAAGCTCATTCACGTGCCCGTCGGGCCTCAACGATGAGCTACAACGAGTGGTGACGGATATCGGAGCCGGTCCGCAATCAGATAACGTAGGTGCCCACGTAACATATACCGCTATTCTCACTCAACATTTGCAGATATTGGAGGTTTTCCTCAAATTTTATTTGGCGCAGCCGTGCAGCGAGGCCGTACGTGCGACCGCCTGGTGCAGTGAATATACAGGGATTGATACTCCTTGTTCGATTCCATCTAGTGTCCAGCCCTGTAATATGTCGGATGACATATCAAAGGCTCGGTTGGCACTGAAGGATTTCGAAGCCAAATCTGAATTTCGCGATTCACACGTTTTCGAACTCTTAGCAACATTACGACATCTACCGGAAATGTTGATCATCGTGATTCTCTTGGCAATTCGTCACGGCGCTCACCCACCTGCCTCCCATAATTCGATAGATGGGTCCGATGAAAAGTCGGACATGCCTCCGGCTCTCAAGCGCTTCATGCAATACGTACAGGAGGAAAGCAAGAGGAACGTGACCAGCTCACCAGCCCTCAAACACGCTTGCCAGTACTGGGGTCGTTATCTCTCTCGGGATTCGATAGTCCTGGATGAACGTCTGCGCACATTTCTTCGTGCCTTTTGGCGGGATAAGCTACTACCGTGGTTTGAAAGACAGTGGTACTTGGAGGGTTTAGAATCATGCATAACTATCCTGAACGTTGCACAGACCATCGATTTCAATGAGTAATTCATGATTCTGTCGTACGGTGATGTATATTACTTCTACATCAACAACTGCCATCGAGAAATCCATATTTTTCAAGCTAGATGAAATTAACCGACGCAGATGTTGAGAAGTCGGCGGGGCTGCAGACGTTCCCTTGATGCATCCTAGCACTGCTCCCAGGCGTCCCACCAACACTGGCAGCAGTTCTGGATCAAACAGCTTGATTGATCCACACATGGCTCCGGCACATAAACTCCAATGCTGCCTAATTGACTGATAGTAGAGAGAAGTGTCATATTTACTGCTTCACACAAGAGCAAGTTTGCTTCAAGGTGTTTGTTCAGGAGGTCTCTTCGCGAAAACACAATCACAGGGCATTACGATCCATCATCCAAAGGTGCTTCCCTACCACATGCCTCGGGTGTTCCGCTTCATTGAGCTCCCGTATGTACTATAGTAAATCCCACCGGAATCGGACGCGCTGCGTGTCTCCGCCCCAAAGGCATGAACAGGTCACGAAATTTACAAGTCCGTTGCAGCGTACACCGCAAAGTCTCCTCGAGAGAACGGATCGCCAGCAAAGCGCCACTTTAGCCGCAGTCATGATATACGGTCAGAATATTGAGAACTTACAGGCTCCACTGCTGCAGAGGACGATTCAAAGGATCTCTGGTGAAGTCGTAAAAATGTGTGTAGTAGTCAGCAAAGTGAGCCAGGTGGTGTTTAAGCACTGCGTTTGTATTCGCATGTTCATTGTCATTCAATGCCGCTGGGTCACGTCTTTAATTATAAATGACGCAATGTATTGACGATTCGCCTTCCTCCGGGAGAAGCTAGTCTCCCCTAGTCAGACTTATTGAAGAAGGAAGATAGTCGTTCCCTCTAAGAAGGAGAAGCAGGTGCTGAATCGCCAGGATTCGCCACCTGCTGGTCACGACCTCTAATATTCCTCCAGAAGATGATATAGTCCCGATCGGTCCACGCGAGCCACTCACCTCAAGAAGGTGCGTTGAAGAGGTCCCGTAGAAAAAGAACGCTGAAAACACAGCTGAGCAGGTGCTTTTCATTCGGGGGGAGTGGACAAATGTCATTCAATTAATATTGATCTAAGTAGCACGACAGATATGAATCTCTTCATATACGGTCGCGCGAACCACTTTCCACAATTACTTACCACGCCTAGCCATGCCCATATGAACCTCGCGAAGATGGCGAACAAGAGTATCCCTTCTGAGCACTATTGAACATCCCGGGAACGTACACTGTAATCTGTGCCTGCCTGGGACACCCTGAGGTATGAATTGCTTATAGCTGACGGAACCGGAGGTGCCTTCCTTCGAGGATGTGGTCTCGCGACCATCGTTTTCCGCGGTCGTTCTTTCCACCTCTGTTTCTACGATGGCTTCATCAGCCCTCGTCTTTCCTGCCTCTACCGTCCCCCTAATACGCTCGCCGCCTTCCCGCATTACAAACTCTGCCGCTTCTGCCACGTCCCACCTTGCAGCCACAGCTCCTTCAGCCTCTCTCTCAGTCTTCATGTTCGCATCGGTACGTTGCGCATCAGAATCAAAGTGAATAGGTGGATTTGCTGTCAAGCAAAGCTCTTCAACCTCGCACAGTGTCCGAAGGCAGGTCTCGAAATCCTGGAGGCACCATGCTTTCACGAGCCACTGCTGGAGCTTCTTTTTCATGAAAGCCATCAAAATGGAGCGGAGGTCGCCATCCCACTCCGCCAAAGAAAGGTGATATGCCCAATGGGTGCAAGCATAATCAAGCGCACCCGAGTCCGTTCTGCTCTGCTCCTTGAAGGCATGTATATCATTCACGATTTCCGCCACTGCATCCAACGTTTCTATACGAGGTTTGTGCTCCAAAGTCGATGGGCCCAGAGTTTCGCCAAATCCAGGAGATTCAAATGACAGAAATATTGGAAAGGCCAGAAGTACAGGCAGGGATTGAATGTTTCCTAGGAAGTGGGAAACAGGCAGGGTGTCAATGCTGGAGAAATCGAGGTGCTGTAAAATCTGCCAGGTACAGCAGAAATATCCCATGGCTAATTTTGCGCGAGGATCAGCCGTGAGTTCCGAATACCGATATTGTATGATACGCCAGAGTGTAGATAAAAACGGCAGAGGCTCCGGCGGTGAATATGCCGCAACTTCCGCGAGATCAAAACCAAGCCACGGGGAGCTGCTTTCAGTCGCTAAACGGGATAAACGGGAACAGAGAGCAATATCATCCGGTAACTCCTCCATCATGACACTCAAAGAAGAATAAGCTAGCAGACGATGAGCCACGGCTGGAGAAATAAACTGCTCTCCGCAGCGCAGACGATCGGACAGGAAATCAAAAAGGGATTCGTGACAGACTTGTGCGGCGCTGTCATGACCGTCGGGAATGTGAACCAGAGGTGACAACTGAGGCAACACGGAACACATGTCAAACTTCTGGTTTGGCGTTCGGCTAAGAAGGCCATCTAGTT
This sequence comes from Suillus ampliporus, assembly GCA_016584345.1. Taxonomy (NCBI): domain Eukaryota; kingdom Fungi; phylum Basidiomycota; class Agaricomycetes; order Boletales; family Suillaceae; genus Suillus; species Suillus ampliporus. Next base: position 18,989 of record JABCPV010000396.1, on the reverse strand, counting down.
GCGAACACGACAGCATGCCAGCAAGGTTCGCCACAATCGTGAGATGAAGGTATGCCTCTTTGAGGTCATCGGATGTGGAGATGATGGATTTGTAGAAGTCATCTATGGATGACTCCAGAGGCGATGAGCGGTTGAAAGGAATACGATAAATGAGATCCATCCTATCTATGGGATCGTGATCAAGGCTCCCCAAAAAATTGACGATAACCGATCCTACAATGAAGTGGAGTCCAATTATATCCAGAAGACGGTGGAGAACTTCATCCGATGGCCACGGCTTGCGACACTGGAGATGATGGCGTGTGTGTATCTTGTCGAAAGATTGGCGAAGGAATAATCTGATGTCCCGAGTAACGTCAATGCGGTCTAGAGCAATGTCCGATGTGATTGGTGCAAGATGACGCCTGATCAAGGCACCTTCTACGTGGTCACGGCCTGTGAGGAAGATGTGAAGGCCCACGTCAACCAGATGGGAGAGAAGTCGAGTAAGGAGTGAAATGAGTTCAGTTACGTGGTCTTGACATTGATCTATAGCATCAATGACGAACACTCTCGAAGGAGAGCACCAATCAACCGCATCCAGAGGTTCAATGAGAAGCCGGGCGAATTGCTCGCGCAAATCTCGAGAAGGGGAAATTATACCAGGATCGCTGTCGAGCGCTGCGATTATTTTCTCCTTCGCCTGCGGTTGAGAAAGGCCGAGTTGATTGCTAGCGCAAGCACGACACAACGCGCGCTTCTGCAGTTGGCTTGCCTACGAGAGAAGAAGAAATTGCCTGCCAATCCACGCTTTTGTTTGCAACGACTGGCAAGACTGTATGCAATGACGGATTTTCCTGTGCCAGAGGGTCCATGCAGCCATGACATAGTATTCCTGGGGTTCTCGAGGTCCGCTTCGAGCCTTTCAATGAGGCGAGCACGATCACTGTCCGGTTGAACAATCGGTAGAGGACCTCGACTAGGTGAGTCAAACAAAGCATCGAGGGGGACAGATCTGCAAAAGAAGGCCCAAGTATAGTCTTGAGTTGAAGATTTCGGGATGGATTGGGATATATTCGGGATCAATGGGGGAATATTGTCCAGTAGATTGCACAACCTTCCATGTTGAAGAATTGCACTCAACCGCGCAAAATTACATATCCTGCAGGCACTCCGCGATAGGAACTTAAGAATTTATGATTAACGATTATGTAGAAGAAAAGAAATGGACTCGTACCATCACATTGTTGTCCACACCTGCGCTAGGCACAAAGGCAGCAGAAAGCTAATGATGAGAGTCAGACAACGAAGGCGAGCGGGCCATAAAGTATTACAGGTAGATTGAACAAAGACCATTTTGATAACGCGTTTAGAGTTTGGTCGGGATACGGCGGTAGGTACTCCTGTAATCAATCAGAGATGGAATAAATGCGTAGACAGCATGCAGAACAGAAACCGGAAACCCACAACAAGCGAATCGGGTAGCGATGGGGATGAATTTGGTGCGGTTATTTCAATGTCAGGCTTCAAAGACGCCGACAGCCTGTTAGATACGCAAATGTGGGCAAGCGAACATCGACGTACAACGAGAGCATCCCGCATTAAATCCTTCCACCAGTGATGTGCAATGGGAGTAGTTAGTATTAGATCCAACCAATAGCGAAGTGCAGTAGGATTTGACCATAGCCGCCCTTTGTCCATTATATCACTATCTTGTTTGGCTCTGAGCATCATCCCGCTGAGATTCAATGTCCAATCTCCCGACTTCGACTGAGTCAGGCCGCAGAAGATGCTCTCGTGCAGAAGTGTATCTACACGCTTCCAACCTTGGCGTTTCTCGACGATCGGAAGCACCGGCGCAAGGTTGCAGCGGAGCCTAAACGCCTCCTCACACCCCGCATGGAGGCGGAGCGGGATCAAGCTCTTCTCGTAGGGCGTGAGCGGTACGTCGAAAGCCGCATATATCGCCTCGAAAACATCCCGAACGCGAATGCCTTCATCACGCTTCACGTTGATGTCCCATTCGAAGGGGTTGCGCTGGAAGTTGATGGTCATCATGGTCAACTCGTCTGCAGCTGGCTTGTCGAGATCGGCGTCACACAGGGGTGTCCGTTGGACACCACATGGTGAGTTCCTCCGATACTCAATGTCGCGGGTTGGGAAAACGACGTCGAAGTGAAGAAATAGGTTAGGTCGAGCCACATGGTATGAAAGTAGCTGCCAGTGAAGATGCAGTGTGGGTCCCACGGAGGCTTGTGGCACTGAGCTCGAGGGAGACAGATTCAGTGATGTGAACCCGACAAATGCACTGGGGTCACCGTGTGGATTGACGCTCTCGCTTTCTTCTTCCGTGTAGGCGGTCACGAACTTTCCACTTTTGTCTGTATGACGAGGATAGCTGGCCTTGTCAAATTTCTCGTGGAGCGTTGGTGCTAAATTCTGGAGCGTGGAAGCCTGTGACACCGAGCTCGAGGGAAACGGATATATATGAGGAACTGCTGAAATTGAATGATATCCTTGGACCTAAGACCTAGATACAAGACCCACCTAAGGATACCTGCTTCGGCGGCTCCGGATCCAGTGAAAAGCTCCCTGTGAAATGAATTGGAAAAAACGCTACAATAAATTCACCCTCTTATGGTATCCGCCCATTTCTTCTTCGGATTGGGATTCCTCTTGGTGTAATTTAAGAGGCCTCAGGTGCAATAACGGCCTGAGTTTCGTGTTGGAGCTGTATGATGAGCTCTGCGAAAGCTTCTCCAGTTCTGCAATTCTGTTCCTCAAATGCGTGACTTCATCAATCGTCGAGTCATCCCTGAGTCATAAGATAAGTTCAACCATGACACACCGCCAGGCCAAGAAAACACGAACTTAAGTGCTGGGTCATCAATGTCATAGATGACGCAAAGGCCGGTCTGGAGAAACGAGGGATTAATATCTGGTAGGAGAAGCAACAAATGCGCGTACTAAGCCGGGCTGTATGCAATTCTGGCATGGCTGTTTTCCATCACACTGGTGGCAGGTCAGGGCAAGTAGGTAGGGAGAGGAGGCCACTGAACCTTGCGCTCGGACATGTGGCAATTAAGACACGACTGAGTGGTCCTATTGCGACTTCGCTTGCGATGGTGGATATCGACTTGTCTGGGCTGAGGCGAACGCGAAGGTAATATGGCTTTATCTACTTCCTTGATGGGGCTGGATGATGATGAACTCTGCGTAAAACCTATCTTGGGAGAAGTCTTTCCCTCTGATTTGGAAAGGAATTGCAAAGATTTGGCGCCGTCGTGTGGATTGACAAAAGTCATGGTCCCTTTATCACTGTCAGATGTGTCACTAGGAGAGGAGGGGGCCTTGCGCTTCAACTTATTGAGAAGCTGTGGTGACAAAAAGTCCTCCGTGCTTGTGATGGGGTGATGACTTGACCTCGCCATGGTCGCTGATGCAGCAGCACGGGCATCAACTTCCTCTTTGTTGGATTTACGCCACTGTTTACGAAGCTCTTTAAACTCTGCAAATACATCGTCAGCATTGAAATAATAGGAAGGTCGACATTGACGTCGCGAGGTGCTGACTGGACCCTGGCTAAATTAAAACTCAAGCATGAAGACTCACCGTTTCGGCTACGCTTGACACCGTGTCTCTGCATCGTTACGTGGGCATTTAAGTGGTTCAGAGTGCCAAATGCCTTGGTGCATGAAGGCCATGAACATTGATACAGCCGTTCAATGTACCGCCGCCTTGGATGCTTCTTGACAGTGTTTCCAGGCAGGGCCACGAATGAGTATTGTTTACTGTCAGTATCCGAGCCTGAAGTGTCAACGGACCGCCTAGAGCGTGGAGTGTTGGACGATTTAAAAATGCCCATACCAGGCAATGATAAATCAGGATTAATAGGTGAAATAGGCTCGTCTCCGTCATCGTATGAGTCGCGAGAAGAGGAATATTTGCCGTTCAAGACAGACTTGAGGGATAGTAGTGCCTTGCGGGGAGTGCTGAGATTCACCTCAGAATCAGACTCGTGTATTGGTGACTCTGGATGTGCTGGGTGAGGTGAATGAGAAGTGTTGGCTGCGGCTTTCGCAATGAAGCTGGATGATGAACTCTGTGCAAAACCTATACTAGGAGAAGTCTTTCTCTCTGATTTGCAAGGGAATTCCAAAGATTGAGCGACGTCGTGTGGATTGATAAAAGTCATGACCCCTTCGTGACTGTCAGATGTGTTACTAGGAGAGAAGGGCGGCGTGGAGGACCGTGACACTGAGCTCGAGGGAGGTGCCAGCTCTAGCGCCAAGAATGGCACATAGAATTCAGTCTCCCCGGACCCGTGTTGACTAGTTGTTTCGTCGTCGTGTATCTCCATGGCGAATGTTCGGAGATCACTATGATGTTACTAGCTATTGTAAATAGTCAGCAGTAATCAGCGATTTAGCGTGAAGCTCATGCGAACAGTGTTTCAACCCTACAAAGTGCCGATCTGCATTTGGCAAGGACCATGCGGGACATGCCGATCCAAAATTTCTGTTCGCTGTTCTGTTCGACGACCTCGACAGGGACCTCAACACAAGCCACGATGGCGACGTACGCACTCTTCGAGTCAGCGTCCGGATACGCCGTCTTCGATGTAAAATATTGGTTCCCGTGTACAAGCAGTCCAGGACTCCATCAACGACCTCTCAAAATTTAACAAGATGGTCACCCTCGTTAGTTTTTCGCCATTCAAAAGCGCAGCAGACGCTCTCGAGAACATAAACGATGTCTCAGAAGGTACGTACACTGAACCTACTACTCATACTCACATAAATATCAACGGTGCCTAGGCCTCCTCAACGACCACCTCAGATCCCTCCTCGAGCTCAACCTCTCAAAGCCTAAAAAAGGCTCGAAGATAGTCCTCGCAGTCTCAGATGCCGCGCTCGCAAACGCCATCTCCGAATCCCTCGCCATAAAATGCGATGCCTCAGACACATCCCAGGAAGTTCTTCGCGGCATCCGCTTCCACGCCCCAAAGCTGCTCAAAGGCCTCGACGCTACAGACCTCATCAAAGCCCAACTCGGTCTCGGCCACTCCTACTCCCGCGCCAAACTCAAGTTTAACGTCAACCGTGTCGACAACATGATCATACAAGCTATCGCGCTCCTCGACCAGCTGGACAAGGACGTCAACTTGTTCGTGATGCGGATAAGAGAATGGTACGGCTATCACTTCCCCGAACTCGTCAAGCTTGTCCCGGACAACTACCAATACGCCCGCATCGCGCAGTTTATTGGCGACAAGGACACTTTGACAGAGGAAAAACTACCCGAGCTCACTACCCTCCTAGGGGACGACTCCACGCTCGCACAAAACATCCTCGACGCCTCGCGCGGCTCCATGGGCTCATCCATATCCGAAATCGACATGCTCAACATCTCCGCATTTGCCGTTCGCGTTGTCTCCATTGCCGGCTACCGTAATACCTCGTTACCTACCTCAGCGAGAAAATGAACCTCGTCGCTCCATCCCTCACCGCGTTGTTGGGAGAGCGGATAGGCGCGCGGTTGATCAGTCATACGGGGAGCTCGACGAATTTGAGCAAGTACCCTGCTAGTACCAGTGCAGATTCTCGGTGCGGAGACGGCGTTGTTCCGAGCATTAAAACCAAGGGCAACACCCCCCAAGATAGGCTACCCACATTCCAAGTGCCAAATCATGCTAATTTTGAATAACAGTACGGTCTGCTATAACCACTCCCCTTCATCGGCCGTGCAGACCCCAAGCATAAAGGCCGGATATCTCGCTTCCTAGCAAATACACATGCCGTACGATTTTGATGAAAAACTCAAGTTTTGAAAGATCCCTGGAGATGAATATCTACATTCCACCCAGTATTTTGTTTCTATGAATTCGTCATTAACTCGTCAGAAAATCCAAGCCGTGTATACCGGCACCTATCCACGGTGGCCAACCTTGCCGAACCATTAGCGCTTTTTCAGTTACAAAAGCTCCTAGGACGTTCAGAGAGGGACTTCCTGTCCATCTTCGTGTCATTATCCCCAATAGTCAGTGTTCCTACCGATGACATCTCGCACTGTGGAGGTTCTCCGTATATAGTTTCTCTCGCGACATTTGTTGCGCGCATCCCCAGCTCCTTGCGGCACTGCATTCTGCGAATGACAAAGACTCATTCCTACGGTCAGTCGGGTCTCAAGGACGTGCTACAATGAATGATGACGCACATCCCCCGTAAGAAATCAAGAAATGTTGGGTGCCAATGTCACAACTATATGCTTTTCTCACAACCGCTCTTGCAGATGCTGTCGAATTTCGTTCGGAACAGCCCGTGCTATAAAGCCTTAGTTGCAACCGCCTGGTGCCAGTACATGTGCGCTGGTCCAGGGCTGGCATTCGCTGCTCTGCTCCGTCTTGTGCCAAAACCCTGTGACATGTCGGAGGACATACCAAAAGCTCGGATGGCACTGAAAAATTTCTGGACAAGATCTGAACTTCATAACCTACTCTCAACAAACCTACAGGCTCTACCCGGAAATGTTGTTCATCGTGATACTCTTGGCAATTCGCCACGCTCACGCTTCCTCCCATCATATCAATCCGATGGATGAGTCGGATTCTATTGTACAGTGATTATCACTCCTGTTCGAGCCCGGGGCTGGATTTACAGACGGGAATAGTACGATCATTTGCTTTGTTTAGTCCACCGGCGAGCCAGTGGCTCCCTTGCCATGACCCATTTCCTCCCCGCAGAGTGAAAAGTCCTAAAAAGGTTGAAATAATGAGATTTCTTCTAACTTTTCTTCGACATTTTAGCCTCTTTTAGGATATTCTCACCTTGAAAAAGTCCTAAAAAGTTCTCCATGGTGATGACTTGACCTCGCCATGGTAGCAGCACGGGCATCAGCTTGTTGGATTTACGCCACCGTTTACGACGCTCTTAACTCTGCAAAATACATCGTCAGCATTGAAACAATGGGAAGGTCGACATTGACGTCGCAAGGTGCTGAATGGACCCTGGCTAAAGTAAAACTCAAGCATGAAGACTCACCGTTTGGGCTACGCTTGACACCGTGTCTCTCCATCGTTACGTGGGCATTTAAGTGGTTCAGAGTGTCATATGCCTTGGTGCATGAAGGCCATACAGCCGTTCAATCTCGTCGTACCGCCGCCTTGGACGCTTCTTGACAGCGTTTCCAGGCAGGGCCACGAATGAGTATTGTTACTGTCAGCATTCGAGCTTGAAGCGTCAAACGAACCGCCTAGAGCGTGGAGCGTTGGACGATTTGGAAGTGCCCATACCGGGCAATGATAAATCAGGATTAAGAGGTGAAATAGGCTTGTCTCCATCATCGGATGAGTCGCAAGAAGAGGAAGATTTCGAGACGGACTTGAGGGATTGTAATGCCGAAGGTTCGGTCGTGGTAAAGTGCTGATTGCTCAACACTGCTGAAAGACCGAGGAGACATAGGTTGTGGAGAACATTGAAGCACCTTGCGGGGGAGTGCTGAGATTCAAATTAGGACTCCCGAGGTCGAGCTTTGTCTTCATCTCCTCAGCAGCTGTTCCAAGATTCTTCTTCGGAATCAGACTCGTGTATTGGTGACTCTGGATGTGCCAGGTAAGGTGAATGGGAATTATTGGCTGTAACTTTCACAATGGAGCTGGATGATGAACTCTGCGCAAAACCTATACTAGGAGAAGTCTTTCTCTCTGATTTGCAAGGGAATTCCAAAGATTGGGCGCCGTCGTGTGGATTGACGAAAGTCATGACCCCTTCATGACTGTCAGATGTGTTACTAGGAGAGGAGGGCGGCGTGGAGGACCGTGACGCTGAGCTCGAGGGAGGTGCCAGCTCTGGCGCCAAGAACGGCACATAGAGTTCAGTCTCCCCGGACCCGTGTTGACTAGTTGTTTTGTCGTCGTGTATCTCCATGGCGAATGTTCAGAGATCACTATGATGTTACTAGCTATTGCAAATGGTCACTGCAGTAATCAGCAATTCAACATCAAGCTCATGCGAACAGTGTCCACTTCGGGCGTAAGCCGGCGGCCCGGTCATTGAAATTTGAATCGTGATTCTGTGGTCAGCTCTACTATTCCCTGCTGCGCCTTGCAATTGTGCTACTCACTTGCGTCGGAAATACGACTGCGACATCGGTATGTTGCTTCGATGTCCGGAGACCAACTGTTCTCACCAATAACACTGAATCAGTACAGAACCAGCCCCGGTCAGGCCCCGGACCTCTGCCGTGATTGACTCCCACAGTCTGTATTGAACGCTCCCAAATCATGTAGTTGCTGCATGCTGCATGGATATCCACATACTCTGCACACTAGCACACGAAAATTCTAGATTCTGACTCGTCGTTATTGGTCGATACAAACTGCACAACATCATATCTCGTTCAGGGATTCAGAAGCAGGGGGATCGAGGTACAAATTTATCCATTGTAGTGCATGGAAGGTCTGGTGTGCTCATCCGTGCCGTAGCTGGCAGCTTCCAAATCCGATCCGATCCCATCAGTTGTATTCCCTGTCGTTGAACATTGGAGAACTCTCCAGTAAGCGCCAAACTTCTTCGTCTTGCACGACTTGGATTCTTACAATGTCGACTCGTACGATTTAGCGCCCTTCACGAACAGGAGGTATCGCTTGAGGTCTGACCTTCATCCCTTCTGACAGTGAATCGAACTTCCAGTTAAGAGAAATATATTCATTGCACCACGATTTGATCACCGACTCAATTACAGGTGGTTGATTCTTTGGCCTTCCCCTTGCGTCATGAAATACAGTGCCGTTCGCACAGTGGTAGCCGACACTAGCAGTCCGGATGCGATATTCGCTTCCTTGAGTGCGGTTGTTGTCCACGGTGCATTATTTGATTCGACCGTGTGGGGCGCTCCACATGAGCGTAGGTGCTTAAGGGGCACTCGCACGAGAATCTTGAAAGAAATCGAGACAACACTGCAGGCAAGCAATAGCACGCTAATCTGGCTCTCTGGCTCTCCTGGGACAGGAAAGTCTACGATTGCTCATACAATCGCCAGCCGCCTCAAAGACAAGTCGAGATTGGCTGGAACATTTTTCTTTAGTCGCAATCACGGGGACATCCCTGGCATGGCCAGCCTTGATTTCTTTGCGCCTACATTGGCGTACCAAATCTCAAAAAGTAAACACCTCGCCAAAGACCCTGTAATCCAGGCTATCAGATCCGACCCTGCAATTCTTGATCCGAGGAAGCCGCTCGCTGATCAGATCCAAGAGCTGGTAGTTAAACCGTTAGAGAATTTGCAGGTCTCATGGGGGCATTCGGACCCAAAGGTGCTTGTAATTGATGCGATCGACGCATGCGAAGAAGAACGCATCTGCGAGCTCATTTCATGTCTTTCGAACCTCCTCCGCCGGCCACGTATCCCACACTTGCACATCCTCATCACTAGTCGTCCTCTTCACACTATTGAGGATGCATTTGAAGCTGTTGGTTGCGAGCAGCCGATACATCATATCGCTCTCGATGACGTTGATGTTGCTGAAGTTCACAAGGACTTTCGTCTCTTCTTCAAGCACGCTCTAGAGAGGAGCTATAGGAATCACGACCTTGAATGCCCTGAACTAGGGCCCGAGGACAAGACGATCTGCTGTCTCGCTGACAAGGCAAACAGGCGGTTCGGGACCGCGTCAACGATCATGAGATTCCTCGAGACCTGCCATGACGACGACGACGATTTCGGTGAAAAACTCAACATTATGAAGGATCCTGGCGATGCATATCTATATTCCACCCAAATATTCCGTTTCTACGATTTTGTCATCAAGGCGTCAGAAAATCCAACTCGTGCATACCGGCATCTATCCACGGTGGTCAATCTTGCCGAACCATTAGCAATTTTTCACTTGCGGAAGCTCCTGGGATCTTCAGAAAGCGATTTACTGTCCATTCTTGTGTCGTTGTCCCCAATAGTCAGCGTCCCTGCAGATGACTCTTGCGTTGTGGAGGTTCTCCACATGAAATCACTTCGCGAGTTTCTCTCCCAACATTGTTCTTTGTTGCGCGCATCTCAGCTCCTCGCACAGTCCAGTCTGCGGATGATGAAAAGCTCATTCATGCGTCAGTCAGGCCTCAAGGATGAGTTACAACGAATGGCGACGAAGGTCCTCGTCGAAGCAGGTCCGCAATCAGATAATGTAGGTATCCACGTTACATATACATGCTATTCTCACATCAACATTTGCAGATATTGGTGGTTTTCCTCAAATTTTATTTGGCACAGCCGTGCAACAAGACCGTACGTGCGACCGCCTGGTACCGTGAATATATACGGCCAGGGATGGGCACTCCTTGCTCGACTCCATCTAGTGTCCAGCCCTGTAATATGTCGGAGGACATATCAAAGGCTCGGTCGGCACTGAAGAATTTCCGAGCCGAATCTAAATTTCGCGATTTACACGTATTCGAACTCTTAGCAACATTACAAGATCTACCGGGAATGTTGATCATCGTAATTCTCTTGGCAATTCGTCACGCTCACCCTTCCGCCTCCCATAATTCGATAGATGGGTCCGACGAAGAGTTGGACATGCCTCCGGCTCTCAAGCACTTCATGCAATACGTACATGAGGGAAGCGAGCGAAACATGTCCAGCTCACCGGCCCTCAAACATGCTTGCCAGTATTGGGGTTGGTATCTCTCTCGGGATTCGATGGTCGTGGATGAACGTCTGCGTATATTTCTTCGTGCCTTTTGGCGGGATAAGCTACTGTCGTGGTTTGAAAGACAGTGGTACCTGGAGGGTTTAGAATCATGCATAGCCATCCTGAACGTTGTACAAACCTTTGATTTCGAATTGTGAATAGTTCATTTGCGATTATGTTGTATGTGATTATCATGTATATAAGTCTAAGTACAGAATAGCATAGAGCCAACGCGGACAGCTATCTTTAGTTGAGAACTCGGACGGAAGTAAGCCGAGGATTTGCTAGCTCAGCACTACGTTCGCAAACCGCATGGAGCCAGAATGAATGTGCGAATGTTGCATTTGACATATACTAATTGCAGCACGAAGAAGCATTGAAGATAAACACCTGAAACCCGAACCACCCCTTACCTTCGACCTGATTGGGCTGGTGGGTCATGTGCAGGAGGGCCGTGTGCAGGAGGAGACTGCGCAAGGAGGTACTAGGGAGCTGTGGAGCTGCATGCACTAGACAAAGAAAAAGAAAGAACAAAGATGAACTTGAGGTGAGATACCGTGCATAGACTCAAGTACCTCGAACCAGTGCGGACGCCAGAAAGCATCTTAGCATCGTTCTCTAAGACCTTCCTTTCCATCTCTATTTCTGCAATGGTTTCACCAGACCTCATCTTCAGCCTCAGCCTTCGTGTTCGCACTGGTACGTTGCGCGTCAGGGTCAAAACGAATCGGCGGATTCGCTGTCAAGCAAAGCTCCTTAACCTCGCACAACGTCCGAAGGCAGGTCTCGAAATCCTGGAAGCACCATGCTGTTACGAGCCACTGCCGGAGCTTCTGTTTCATGAACGCGGTCAAAATGGAGCGGAGATCGTCATCCCACTCTGCCAAAGAAAGGTGATATGCCCAGTGAGTGCAAGCATAATCAAGTGCACCCGAGCCCTTTCTGCGCTGATCCTTGAAGGCAATGCACATGGTTCACGATTTCGGCCACTGCATCCAACGTGTCTATATGTGGTTCGTGCCGCAGAGTCGATGGGGCCAGTGTTTGGTCATTTCCGGGAGATTCAAATGACAGAAATATCGGAAAGGCCAGGAGTACAGGTAGGGATCGAACGCTTTCTAGGAAGTGAAAAGCAGGCAGGTTGTGAAATGGGGAGAGGTCGAGGTCCTGGAAAACCCGCCAGGTACAGCAGAAATATCCCAGAGCGAATTTCGTGCGAGGATCAACCGTAAGTCCTGTATGATCGTCTTGCATAATGTGCCAGAGCGTAGACAACAACCGCAGAGGCTTTGGTGGTGAATACGCTGCCAATGACAGAACACCTGCACGGTTAAAATCACTGAGCGATATAGAGCTGCTTTCCGTCGCCAACCGGGATAGACGGGAACAGAGAGCACTATCATCTGGTAACTCTTCCATCATGACACTCAACGAAGAGTAAGCCAGTAAACGATGAACCAGGCCTTGCGGAATGTATTGTTTTCCGCAGCGCACAGGATCGGAGAGGAAATCGTAAAGGGACTCGTGACAGACCTGCACGACGCCGTGGTCACCAGCGGGAATGTGCACAAGAGGTGGTAATTGGGACAACACGGATGTAATGTCAAACCTCTGGTTTGGCAATCGGTGAAGGAGGTCATTTAGTTGCGAACACGACAACATGCCAGCAACATTTGCAACAATCGTGAGATGAAGGTATGCTTGTTCGAGGTCGTCAGATGTAGAGATGATGCATTTGTAGAGTTCATCTACCAGAGGCGATGACGGGTTGACAGGAAGGTGGTGAACGAGATCAATACCATCCATAGGATCGTGATCAGGGCTTTCAATGAATTTGACAATAATCGATGCTGCAATGAAGTGGGGTCCAACTCTATCCACAAGATGGTTGAGAACGTCGTCCGGTGGCCACGGCTTGCGACATTGGAGACGATGACGTGTGTATATTTTGTCGAAAGATTGGCGAAGGAATGATTTCATGTCTGAAGCCACGTAAATGTCGTCCAGAGCATTTTCTGATATGAACCGACGCTTGATAGATACGCATTCTGCTTGGTCACGGCTTGTGATAACAATGTGAAGGCCCGCATCACTCGAAGAGAAGAGAAGTTGAGTGAAGAGTAAAATGAGATCCGGGAGGTCTTGACATTGATCTATAGCATCAATGACAAATACCTTTGAAGGAGAGCGCCAATCAACCGCCTCCAGAGGTTCAAGAAAAAGCCGGGCGAATTGCTCATGCAAATCCCGAGAAGAGGAAATTATACCGGGATCGCTGTTGAGGGCTGCAAGTATTTTTTCCTTCGCCTGCAGTTGAGAAAGCCCAAGTTGATATGCAAGCGCGAGCACAACACAACGCGCGCTTCTGGAGTTCGAGTGCCTGCGAGAGAAGAAAAAACTGCCTGCCAAGATTTCCTTCGGTCTGCAATGGCTGGCAAGACTATACGCAATGACGGACTTTCCTGTGCCAGCAGGTCCATGTAGCCACGACATGGTATTCCCGGAGTTCTCGAGGCGTGCTTCGAACTTTTTAATGAGGCGAGCACGATCCCTGCCCAGTTGTATTATCGGTAGAGGACCCCGACTAGGCGAGTCAAACAAAGCAAAGAGCGGGACAGATCTACAAAAGAAGGCCCAGGTATAGTCTTGACTTGAAGGGTCCGGGATCAATGGGGGGATATTGGCCAGCAGAGTGCACAACGTTTCACGTTGAGAGGATGTGCTCGTTTGCTCGTGCTCTTGTGAACTGGACTGCTCGTGCTTCTGTGAGCAATCAGAGATGAAATCAATGCGCAGAAAGCACGCGGAACGAGATCAGAAACGAACAACAGAAGAATCCGGAAGTACTGAAGGTGAAGAAGTTGATACATTGGACTTCTGCTTCAAAGACCATCAGCTACGAAAATATCGGCGAGCGAATAACGACGTACAATGAGAGCATTCAACACTTGATCACTCCTCCCTTTGCCTTTGCCCTTGCTATTGTCGCCCTTGCTATTTGTACTTGTACTGGCTATTGGCATGGACACCGACCCGCTGAGGTTCAATACCCAGTATCCTCCTGATTTCGGCTGCGTCAGGCCACGGAACAGGGTCTCGTGCAGAAGCGTGTCTACGCGCTTCCAGCCCTGGCGCTGCCCGGTGATAAAAGCCCCGGCGCTAGCTTGCAACGAAGCCTGAACGCCTCTTCATATGCCGCACGGCGATGGTGCGGGATCAAGTCTTTCTCATAAGACGTGAGTGGTACGTTGAAAGCTGCATGTATCGCCTCGAAGACGTCGCGAACGCGAACGCCTTGATCTCGCTTCACGTCGATGTCCCACTCGAATGGACCTCGCTGGAAGTTGATGGTCATCTTGACCAACTTCTCATCTGCGACTGACTTATCAAGATCGGCATCGGACAAACTTGTCTGTTTGACACCGTAAGCCGATTTCTGCCTGAACTCGATATCATGAGTTGGGAAAGCAATATCGAAGTGAAGGAAATTGCTTTGATCGAGCTGAATGGTAGGGGAGCAACGTCCAGTGAAGATTTATTTTGGGACCCTTCATGGGACCTTTATTAAGTAGAAGATCAGATCAGATACGGAATGATGGAAAGAGAGCATGGACTGAAGCAAGGGCTTACCCAAATGCGCATTTTTCGGAAGGGAGCTGGGCACTGTATAAAAATTCTTCCGCGACAACCTTCTTGGCAGTCACAACCTCTCCGTCGCTTTCGTATGAGTCACGAGGGGAAGTTTTGCCTTTCAAGAGAGACTTGAGGGGCTGTGGTGTCGAAGGCTTGGGCGTGGGCGCCCGTGACGCTGAGGCTTGCAAGAGAGGGCTTCAACGACCCAAGGAGATATGGGGGTTTGCGGACTGTGGAAGCGCCTTAGGGGGTATCTTGGGAGTAATGAGAGGTGGCGACTGTGAGCACCTTGGGTGGTATCTTGGGAGTATTGAGATTATCATTAGGACTCCCGGGGTCGTGCTTCGTCTTATACATGAATTCGAAGCTTAAGGGTCAGTACTCAGTACTAGGTCGTGGAGCAATGCTATGTACATGAAGCTCGCCAAGAGGTGATTCCTCATTTAGGAAGTATCGTTCGGGATATGCCGATCCAAAATTTCAGTCCGCTGTTCTATTCGACGACCTCGACAGGGAGCTCAACACAACCACGATGGCGACGCACGCACTCTTCGAGTCAGCGTCTGGATACGCCGTCTTCGATGTAAAACTCCATGAAAATATTGGCTCCCGTGTACAAGCAGTCCAGGACTCCATCAACGACCTCTCAAAATTCAACAAGATGGTCACCCTCGTTAGTTTTTCGCCATTCAAAAGCGCAGCAGGACGCTCTCGAGAACATAAACGATGTCTCAGAAGGTACGTACACTGAACCTACTACTTGTACTCACATAAATATCAACGGTCCCTAGGCCTCCTCAACGACCACCTTAGATCCCTCCTCGAGCTCAACCTCTCAAAGCCTAAAAAAGGCTCGAAGATAGTCCTCGCAGTCTCAGATGCCGCGCTCGCAAACGCCATCTCCGAATCCTTGGGCATAAAATGCGACGCCTCAGACACATCCCAGGAAGTTCTTCGCGGCATCCGCTTCCACGCCCCAAAGCTCCTCAAAGGCCTCGACGCTACTGACCTCATCAAAGCCCAACTCGGTCTCGGCCACTCCTACTCCCGCGCCAAACTCAAGTTCAACGTCAACCGTGTCGACAACATGATCATACAAGCCATCGCGCTCCTCGACCAGCTGGATAAGGACGTCAACTTGTTCGCGATGCGGATAAGAGAATGGTACGGCTATCACTTCCCCGAACTCGTCAAGCTGGTCCCAGACAACTACCAATACGCCCGCATCGCGCAGTTCATAGGCGACAAGGACACTTTGACAGAGGAAAAACTACCCGAGCTCACTACCCTCCTAGGGGACGACTCCACCCTCGCACAAAACATCCTGGACGCCTCCCGCGGCTCCATGGGCTCATCCATATCCGAAATCGACATGCTCAACATCTCCGCATTTGCCGTTCGCGTCGTCTCTATCGCTGACTACCGCAAATCCCTCGTTACCTACCTCAGCGAGAAAATGAACCTCGTCGCTCCATCCCTCACTGCGTTATTGGGAGAGCGGATAGGCGCGCGGTTGATCAGCCATGCGGGGAGCTTGACGAATTTGAGCAAGTACCCTGCCAGTACCGTGCAGATCCTAGGTGCGGAGAAGGCGTTGTTCCGAGCATTAAAAACCAAGGGCAATACCCCCAAGGTACGCTACTCACATTCCAACTACCAATCAAGCTAATTTCGAATAACAGTACGGTCTGCTATACCACTCCTCCTTCATCGGCCGTGCAGACCCCAAGCATAAAGGCCGGATATCTCGCTTCCTAGCAAACAAATGCTCCATCGCCTCCCGGATAGACTGCTACTCGGGTAACTCCTCTCATCCCTACACTCACCCCTTACTAAAATCACTCAGATAACCCAAGCTCAAAATTCGGCGAGGCCCTTCGCGCACAAGTCGAGGAGCGCCTCAACTTTTTCGAGACTGGCGCACCACCGACCAAGAACGTCGATGCCATCCGCAAGGTCCTCGACAGCCTCGCATTGGACGAGGATGACGAGGATGAGGATATGGATGATAAGCCGGATGCTGAGATGGACGATGCTGAGCCTATATTGCCTTTGATCGAAGTCACCCCTAAGAAGGACAAGAAGGATAAGAAAAAGAAGCGGTCAAGAGATGATATGGATGTCGATGAAGCTGATGAGGAGCCTGCTGAGAAGAAGGCGAAGCTGTCGAAGGAGGAAAAGAAGGCTCTGAAGAAGGCAGCCAAGGCAGCGCGTAAGGCAGAGGCTGCTACTGCTGATGTATGCTTAAGTTTGTTGAGTATCCGTGATCTTGGCTAATTTTTTCTCTTCAGGACGGTCCCTCTGTGAAGGAGAAGAAAGAAAAGAAGAAAGATAAGAAAGACAAGGAGAAAAAGAAGAGCAAGGCATGATATCTCTGGTATACCTTTTTGTCCGCTTGTTGTCTTTTTGTGTATCTCTGCTTTCACGATCGTCTCCACCCTGATGAACGCATAATCCTTACATCATCAACTTTGCGTTCGTCTTTGAACCGGGGCGCTACTAATGATCTCTCAGGTGTGTACATTGACCACAGCACGATATGATGCGAATGATGTACTCCAAGCACCGCGATACAACAAATATCGAGGTATCAGAACCATGATTTTGTCATGTCCCCCAAAAGTAAAACACCCACACCAGCACTTACCTCCTAGCTACTCCATTCTATATTCGCAGCCTCCATCCCACTCGCAAACCTCAACACAACAAACGTAGTCGTCACATCGTCTTCCTCATGACCTCATACCCTATCATTCTATACTCCACCAAATCCTTCAACTCCGCATGATGATCCTCCGCTTCGACGGCTCAGGCATGTCCGATTCTGATGCAGAGAAAGTGATGGCACCCATCGATGTCACCTTCAATCTCACGCTGGCGCTTTTCCATCTTCATCGCTGTCGTATTGGTTAGCAAACTACAGCGCAAGGCTGATATCATGACCGCCAAATAGTGGAAGAAAGGTGTATGCGACCCGCCCATCCCCACGTTGGGGTGGTCGCTAGAATCACCCACAGAGCGACATCGGTCTCGCTTTGTGTGAATCGCCACGTAAAAACTGCGAGTGAATGGCAAGTACTCTTGATGACAAAGATCTTGAAAGGGTTGCAACGTCGTGCCACATAGCGTCTGCTCGTGTGGAATGAACGATATGAACTGGGTGTAAATCTCCGAGTGGACCCTTGAGTGTAATAGAAAGATTTGAAACGAGACTCCAACGCACAGGTAAAGATATAAGTAATACCATGCAACGAGTGTTGAGGTGGAAGTAGCATGATTTCGTCGAGTCCAAAACACCCACACCTCCCAAGGATACCAATGCCTGAGGTAGATCATGATTTTGTTCAGTCCCGTTCCAAACCAAACTCACCTCCCGACTAGTCACATCGCCACATTCGGAGACTGCAGCACAACTATCCCACTCGCACACCCCGGCACCACAAACGCAGTCGCCACATTCCCAATCGTCTTCCTTATCACCTCATGTCCCACCATCCTATGCTCCTCCACTAGATCTTTTAACTCCGCATGATGGTCCTCCACTACCAGCCGCTTCGACCGCCCAGCGACGACCAACACCCGCTTGTACATCGATGCGCGCTGGATCGCGGCATGCAGCGGGACGGGTGATGCAAGGTTCGAAAAATCGATCCGCGATAATGCAGCACGCAACGGCGCAGGCATGTCCGATTCTGATAAGTCACGGCTCGCGTATCGCGACCAGATCATGCTGTCAGCTGTGTCGGACAGCAGGCGCATATGGGTGTTGGACTGCTCGTAGACACTGTCTGGGAATTCTATCGTCTGCATAGTCGGTGAAGAATATTGGTCAGGGCATGCGGAGAAAGTGATCGCACTCACCGATGGTGTCAATTCGTGTTGATGAGGCAGTACGAAGGAGATGGTATCGGTTTTGATATCAGAGTGTGCCGTAGGAAGTCGTTCGACTACCGGATGTTCAAGCTCGCGCTTTTCCATCTTCACCGCCGTCGCATTAATTTTCGGGTTTGCACAGAGCTGCACCACAAACTCCAGCGCCAGGCGGTCATCAGGACCGCCAAAAAATGGAAGAAAGATGTGATGTGAGCCACCCGGCCCTGCCCCCGTCTTGGGATAATTTCCGGGATCAACGAACAGGGCGACGTCCGTCTCGCTTTGCCCAAATACGCCGCGTATAAACTGCGAGTGAAGGACAGAGGCAGATTTGTCTCCTCTCGATGTGCCGAAAAATACCTCGAAAGGATTGTGATCAAACTTCTGTTGCCGTTGGGTCGAAGTCGCGCCTTCGCTTGCATCAACATAACCAGCGGAAGGCAGCAACCATGGAAGCAGTATGAGCTGCGATGCATTTCGCTTGGCATGATCCGCAACATTGTGAGCCAGGTCATCATACGGCATGATAGCGAGCGACGTTGACACGGGCAGGTCGTTCAGCTCCCCGAACATGTGGAATATGCTCAGGAGCGGATCGGTATAGATAAGGGTATCTGCTGCAGACGACTTCATCACCGCTGACGTCCGATCCGAGAGTTCGATAAGGCGGAGTGCGGAGATATTCACTTCGGGCGTCTTGTGCTTCAAGGGGGTAGTGTCAGACGTAGCACACATGGATACAGTGGTGAAGGAGGAGAAATCTGATACCGGGGGACGGACGAGCTGGGTGAGGGCCATCATGCACGGCATATGTTCGAGT
>JABCPV010000395.1:0-26028 GCA_016584345.1 Suillus ampliporus | reverse complement strand
TCCCAAAAATCGACTATCGAGTATCCAATGTCTTATCACATACCCTGATGCTTCAATATGACAGTATAGCCTCCCTGGCAGCGACTTGTACAACTGTCAAAAGCGGAAGATATGGACGGCCTGCACATCTCAGTACACGACCCAAGGGATCCCAGCATAGTCCGAACCGTCAAGACAACCCCACATCCATGGCCTCACCCCTCCCTCGCCCTGAGCCCGACTTTTCTCTCCTTCGCCTCACCGGTCAACTAGTACTGACAGTCCAACCTATCCGGCACACACGACCGACAGCGCCACAATTATGTGTAGGTCCAATGATTGGACCAATCCTTTCATAGGAACGGCGCCGCAATTATGTATAGGATGATTGACCAATCCTTCCATACAACTAGCGCCATCATTCCTCAACAACAGCCGATGATCAACCAATCTTTCCATACAACCAGTCAATCCTTCCCTACGACCAGCTCTGCCGACATATATAGCGCGATTAGTCAATCCTTTCCTATGACGGCCAACCATCCTCCCAACCAGCTCCGCCGACATCTACAGCACAATCAAACAATTCAGCGGCCGACAATCCACCAATCCTTCCATACAACTAGCGCCATCATTCCTCAACAACAGCCAACAATTAACCAATCTTTCCATACAACCAGTCAATCCTTCCCTGCGACCGGCTTCGCCGACCCATATAGCACGATTAGTCAATCCTTTCCTACGACCGGCCAACCATCCTCCCAACCAGCTCCGCCGACATATATAGTGTGATTAGTCAATCCTTTCCTACAACCAGCCAACCATCCCCCCACCAGCTCTGCCGACATATATAGTGCGATTAGTCAATCCTTTCCTGCGACCAGCCAACCATCCTCCCAACCAGCTCCGCCGACATCTACAGCGCAATCAAACAATTCAGTGGCCGACAATCGACCAATCCTTCCATACAACTAGTGCCATCATTCCTCAACAATGGCTGACAATCGACCAATCCTTTCATCACGATGGCGCTGCAATTATGTATAGTCCCGAATCCCGAATTTCGACTATTGAGTGCCTGATATCTAATATCTGGTATTTGAAAGTAGGTACTACCACGGGTAACTACACTTTCTACTTGTTTGATCTTTCACTGTTTTTGATCCACCCTAGCCCATCCACACGACGGAACCCCGGCATAAATATGAACAGAATCCCTCATATACCATGCCCAAGCAATCCGATCCCCTTCCACTGCATGAACCCCATGTCTCACAATTTTCCCGGAAAACGCAATCATACAACCCGGATCGTACCTGAACTCCAGCTGAAGGCTTGGCATACTCATCCGAGCATTGGAATAATTCCCCACACTAGTGAGAATATCGAAGCATTCAGGAATCGATAAATGGTCTCGATGATTCGGGGTTTGCCGATTGGAAATGACGGAGAGGCTGTTAAACACGGATGCCCAGTACTGGAGAGTCTCTGACATCTTCGGCAGTTCCTTGCTTTGTGCCTTTTCTCCGAGGCTCCCAAAGGCTCGCAACCCTGCCCAGTACTGCTCAGGATGCATCACCCTGAGTGCCGCTGTTGCAATGGCTGCTGGCCTTGCAATGGCTTTGAGGATCTTCTCGGACAATGCTCCCTTCAATGATGCAGATACCTGAGGATCCAACTGATTCTAGGGGATTGGTGAGTTTAACTACCGACATCGCCATCTCATCAGATCCTACCTCGTGCCCCTGTTGAAACCACGCCGGAGATACATTGATGCATCCGGGAGTTAAGACATCATCTTCCGAGCTTGGCTTGAACCACCGTTGATTAGTTCGCCAATTGCCATCAACCTTTATGCTTTCTTCGAGCATTGGAGCGAGCAAATCGGAGGCCGCCCAAATTTCCTTCTGTAGGTACCATTCGATGTTCAATATCCATCGAGTAACAATATATATTACACACCTGGGTGGCATCGGTCAGGGCGTCTGGGAGGTACCATGCGATGATTGCACCGGATACATCAAGAATTGTGGCGGGTATCTCGACCAACTTTGTACCTTCATGGCCAGGAGGACACCTCTGAAGCAACTTCTCCTCTCTCTCTTCATTATGCCCTGTGTCCTTCGGGGAGATCAATTTGCTATATCTTGCAATATCGATCGGCATCTGAACTGTGATGAAGCAATTTCACTGATAAAACGAATTTTCCGAATCTGCAGGAAGACCCACTGGGATTTTTATATGCCTTTATGAGCCGATCAACCAATCGATCACAAGCCATCACCAGATCAGTGTCTAGGTTCGGGGAAGGTATAACTGGGTCTCCTCCTGTCTTCTCTGCATTGAATTTCTGTTCGGTATATTCACATGCCTCATGAGTGACAGTCAGGGCCCAAGTGCGCCAGAGGGTTATTTCAATATCGGAAGTGGAAGACACATTCATGATGGAATTGATCTTGGGAAATCAGACGCTGAATCCTGGATGTCCACACTTTGGTGTTAAAGGGGGTGGAGATAGCGAGGATCAGATAAGGGAGCCTTGCATGATGTTAGCTTTCGAAGATGTATTACCATCCATTGCTCAATGAAATACCAGATGATTGGAAGTGTGCTGGATATCAGATATTCATTTGTCGAGACCCGGGTCTCGGAACTCGGTACACAGATATTCATTTGTCAAGACCCGGGTCTCGGAACTCGGTACACTTCACTCGAGTTTCGGTAGTCGGAACTTGGGTGTCTCGTAGGGCAACACATTACAGTTACCTATCTCCGTATTATATGAGTGAACTTGGGTGACCCGTATCATATGGAGTTTGTCACTGAAGGGGCTCCACATATTACACAAGCCGTGTATTAGCTACTCGGTAGTCGGTACTACATGTTCACGTCTGTACTGGGTGCTCAATTTTCTGGCACTTATGACCTTCATCATTAGATGACTTTGAATTATTACCTCCTTTGATTTGGATGATGTACAACTACCTGAGCTCCATCATGTCTACAATTATCATTCACCTGGGCCCACCCGTCTATATTATATACCCCCACATCGGCCCACCCGTATATATAATAAATATTTCACCGCTCCCTCGGCCCACCCGTCTACAAAATAATACTAATCCGTCGGCCCACCCGTCTAATATAATATACATCTGGGCCCACCCGTGTATGTGATAACAAGTACCCTTGGCATACCCGTCTATTTGATACACATCTACCTTGGAACACCCATCTACATAATATCCAACTACCTCGGCCCACCCGTCTATTGAATATTCATGTCCATTGGCCCACTCATCTACTCTACATATTCCCCACATGGGCCCACCCGTCTCCATTGGGAACCATAACACTCCCGGCCCATCCGTTGTAGTCGAGGATATTTTTACCTTCGGCCCATGGTCCGCTGGCCTGTATAATATGGGATATTATGCACGTCCATTCACTCGTATAATATGGAGATAGGTAACTGCAATATGTGCACTGACAGCCCTGTATTGTCAGTGTGCAATTCTGGTCTTCAAAGGGCTGTTATCTGGTGACCATGATATAGTCATGCAGTCACTATTGTATCAATTTACAGTGGCATGCACTCACAGAGCTCAGGATTCATTTGGAATCTACTCTCAATTTTCTCAAAGAACCATTCAGGAAGCTGTTGCAGAAGTTGTGGAAGTTTCAAGGCTATACCTGCACTGCCTTCAATTTTGTGGAATTACCCAAAGAAAAAACCACTTGCCAGCAAAAAGTGCTCAATGCTCTGACACAAATAGTACCTCTCCAGAATCACTGGCAAGTGGGCTGAGGATGAAGAAATTTCATTTGGGCACCTATAAATTTCACGCAATGTGAGGACCATCAGGTTTTTCAGAACCACAGATTTGTTCACTACTCAAATTGTGCATACTCATTCATCTGCTTTCATACTATGTCCAAGAAGCTAAGTTCTGTCAGGGAGAGCTTGCTCATAGGGCCCTGAAAGCATTTTATCTGCTGACAAGCAAGTTAGATATCCCAGCACAGTTAGCCAAGTACAAGTATAGGCATTGTGTACTACAGTGGGTAGCAGAAGAAGGTGTATCATTCCCTAGCAGTTGGTCACCTGCCAATGCCCCTCCCATTGACATCCTCTGAAATGCATCACTATATTGCACCTACTTGGAACAATCCAATAAAAAAAATTGCATTCCTCCAAGAACATGACAGTAATCCAGCTATTAAGGTAGAAGTAGCTTTATATTTTGGATGCACCCAACATGTTACTCACAGTCACTATCAGAATTTCATACCAAAGCTGAGGGACCACGTCCTCTATAGGTTGTGGGTGCTAGATATTAGCTATTGCAACCACACCTTTATGGACGAGGAATGCAACTCTGTCATCATTCCAAACAATACCATCTACTTGGTCCAGACAATGCAAGTACAGTGGCTCAAAAAAGTGTCCAAATGTTTATGCATTTTCAAGTAATTGGGCAATAGCAAGCCAGAACCAAAGTATAACAAAACAGTATAGGAATATGTCTGAAAGCCCTATATCATGGCTCAAATCTGAGATATATAGCGTGTGAATCCTACCATATATAGGCAAGATATGGTAATTTTAAATACATGACTTATTCGGACACTTTTTTGACTTTATTTTAAAATCACAAAATCAGACCATTCATGCATAATATAATGGTGTAATAATAATAACATGGTTTAATTTTAATATCATTTGGATATATAAAATCATGAAATTCAACATGAAGCCCATCTTCTCTGCTCAAAAGAATAATATCCTTGTTCTCTGTACCTCTGCTTTATATCAGAGGTATTGCTTCCAAAACTGGTCTTGGTAAGTCAACTAATGTCAGAGTCATAAAAATGGACATGCTAGATAAGGAAAATACTCGAATAGGATGTCCTCCTAAGCTTACTCCACAGAACAAAAGAGCTATTATTCACCAAATTCTATCTGGCAAGGCTTTAAATGCTACCCAAGCTACCAAGTTCATCAATTCCATCATCTCCACTCCCATCTCAACCCAAACTGTTAGAAACACCCTCAAGGCAGCCAATCTTAAGGCTGTAACCAAGAAGAAAAACCTCTTCTCTCTACAGCTCATAGGAAGAGAAGGCTGGCCTTTGCCTTAAAGCACCAACATTGGACTGTGGAAGACTGGAAGAAGATTATTTGGTCAGATGAAACAAAAATAAATAGAATGGGGTCAGATGGCCAGGAATATGTATGGAAAAAAGGCAAGAGAACCATTAGGAGAAAGAGAAGTCAAGGGTACACTAAAGTTTGAAGGAGGAAGTATGATGGTATGGGGTCATATAGGGTGGAATGGTATGGTGATTCTTTGTGAGGTGGAAGAAAGCATGAATGCAGAGCAGTACATCTCTATTCTAGAGGAGTGTCTACTCAAAAGCATGCAAAAGTCAGGAATTGATGAAGAAGACATTATCAGCATACCTCAAAACTGGCTACAAAATGGTTTGAAGATCATTATATTAATATTCTATTATGGCCAGCACAGTCTACAGGCCTAAATCTCATTGAACATCTCTGGGAATTACTCAAAAGACTACTTACTGCCTATTAAGATCCTCTAAAGGGGCTATTTGAACTATGGGATAGAGTTGCAGCAGAGTAGAATAAGATTGCTAAAGACGAGTGTCAGAAATTGATAGAAAGTATGCCTAGGAGGATTGCAGCAGTTATTAAAGCCAAGGGGGATAACACAAAGTACTAGAATCATAGAATAGTCTTGGTTAAATATAAAGTCAAAAAAGTATCCAAATGAGTTATGTATTTAAAATTACCATATTTTGCCCATATATGGTAAGATTCCCACGCTATATATCTCATATTTGAGCCATGATATAGGGCTTTCATACATATTCCTATACTGTTTTGTTATACTGGCTTGCTATTACCCAATTACTTGAAAATACATGAACATTTGGACACTTTTTTGAGCCACTGTACATTATATGACATATAACTTGCAGTGCAAATACAATACCATCAACCCCAGAACTCATGGGGATGTAATGGTACTCTTGGGAGAGACAACATCAAGCCACCCATATTGGTATGCCCATGTATTGGGTATATTTCACATGGAGGTGTGGCTCCAGAATCACAATGGCAGTCAACCCATGAAGTGGCACCTGGAGGTTCTTTGGGTAATATGGCTGGCAGCCTTGTGGAATTATAAAACTTGTATGAAACATATCTGTCTTCCAAAGCTTGCATTTGTGGAGGAGTTGGACCCAGATGCATTTAGATTTCTTGATCCAGGGCAGGTGACCTGAGGAACACATTTTATTCCTGTGTTTGCCTCAGGACATGGTGTAAGCTCCCTTTACCACAGAAAATCAATAGCACATCCTGAGGGGCAACTAGACAACTGGGAAGAACATTACATCAGCATCTAAGTCTGAATATCACTTCCTCAGGCACATTGACTTGAACACTTACATGTTTGGTCTAGATTTGTCAACAGAGATATGTTCATGCATTATACTTACTTTGGTATCGGACATTCATCCATGCTGCAGAGGATTACCTGAGATTGTCTCATCTCTGAGTCAGTGAGACAGGCTAACACTATGGATACTGCAGAAGACACTAATGTGGAGGGATGCAGAGCAAGACGAGGTTGGTGATGATTATAATGGATAGGATGACAGTGATGATGGGGGCTGTGAAGACTACAATGATGAGTTTTGTGGCAAGGAACTGGACAAGGACATTAGTGAGGATGACAGTTTGAAAGATGAGAATGATGAGTTTGATGATGTTTCTTTCTGAAACTCCCTCCAATCTTATCATCAGGATAATGATCAATAAGCGACACACCTCACAATTGTAGTTCCCATTGACTCCTCTGTTAGCATTTGGGTAGTTGTTCATTCTATACTGGCAGATATAATTAAGTGTATGATTAATACTTAAGAATGAATGGATATTCTTACATTTGTCCTTGAGTGATTTCACATTCAAAGCTGACATCTTACAATCATGACTCCAGCAATTTCCAGATTTGCTTTTTCTATCAACAATCTTGTACCAAAGTACCATACCATATGTCGACCTTGCCTGTCAGTCTTAATATCCACCACAACATCCCATCTACCTCAAGTAAGGCACTCTGTCAGTGTTCTCTATGCTGTGCTCAGCAGCATTCATCTCACACTTGTCAATCTGTAAATTCTGGCAACCATGGCACTGCCAGTCTCTTTGACTTGTAGTATGGTATCACTAACACTATCATTGGTTCCATAGTATGTAGTAGCACTATATTTCTTGTGAAAAGTTACAGGTTGTTTCGTGTGGATCTATATCAAGTAGATACGCTCAGATCGTGCACGCAGATGCGAACATCTGTAATATTCACCTATATCAAGTAGATATGCTAACACAAAGTAAGTATAGGTGAATGCAAGTAGAAACTAAATGTCTTACCTCAGATCGTGCACACGGATGTGAACATCTGAGGTATACAAGCTCGATACTGTGAGTATAAGTATGAATGAATGCTCTTGTAAGTAGAGATAAGTGTGAGACCACGGACAAATGAGAATGGGTACTGGTCTAAGCAGATAAAAGACTTAGTTAACATAAGGCGAGAAATGGACCACAAGAGCATAACAATGGATGACAGAAAAGACAATAACGGTACACTTGTCATCGCTGGACGTGGTGCACACTTGGCTGATTCCAACATTTCTATCAATAACTAATATTAGATATTTACAGATCATTGATGACACAGAGGATCTCAAAGCAAACCTGATCATGGAACTCACCAGGGCTACCATGACTGTGACTAGTGGACAAGAGATGTTCCCGGCACTGAAAAGTTGCTTGCCAATTGCATGGTCCATGAGTTTGAACTCATGGTGAGTTTATCAAAGTTCAAGTCAAGTCTTTCCAAGCAGAAACTCAACCAGGCAGATGTAGGATTAGGACTCTTATGTGTAATGATGACTACCATTGGGATTGTTCAACATATCAGCCTGTATCAAATGTAGTACCCCCCCCTTGGGCATCTTCTATCTATCATTTTCCAATCCTTCAAGGTTCAAGCACCTCATGCAGAGGATCTTTGGTTCCCTCTCTCAGGTTCAATCATGAACTTGGAAGACCTTTATGATACTACCCTACCATGACCCTGCTGCAAACCGTGCCAAAATTGAGGAGAATGTTGCAGACCCTTGTGTCCAAGTCAAGACAGGTATTCAACGATTCATACACAATGTAAATATGTCCAACAGCCTATAATCATCTGTGATCACATCTCACTCAGCTTTCAAGGACACTTGCAGCCTGAGAGTGCTCAAGTTCAACTTGAATGCCATGGCTGCTGATGGACTCATTCTTCACCTCACTCAACTTAGTCTGAAGGGGCTATGGAGCTATACTCAGTGATGACTTGAATTGACTTATCATATTCTGCAGGCATATATTACCTGTTCTTGTCAATATTCCCATTTTGCAGGAGAACTTGCAGTCGATCAAACTATCAACTGTCATATCTGGTAGTGATGGTAATGTCATGACTACTAGTAGGTGGTACCTTGAAAATTTTAGTTGTTTCCAATACTAACACCAAGGTTGTATGTCATAGACGTATCCCATTCAGGCAACTACCTTTGCTGAACACTAGAACTGAATGCATACTGTTATGAACATATGCTAGTCCTATCCCCTACAGCAGAGAAAGCTTGCATTCCAATGACACTTATAACTGCAGCCACTGTATGTCTATCTCATAGGACTAGATATCAGCTTAGAGCTCACCTAATTTTGCTAATGTAGGATCACTGGTCCAGGAGCATTCATTTTATTTCTTGGGCTAACATTGATGTTTTTCTGAATAGGCATTTGTTCAAGTGACTTCATCCCTTAGCATACTGATGTTACCACTAATGTTCTCCTCAATAGGTATATGCTTTTTAGCCACTGTTTCTGGCCACATGTAAGAGCCTGGGCAGCTACATTTATTTCCAGTTTGTTTCATGTAGTTTATTTCTATTGTGGCATGGCAATGAGTGACAAGCTGTGACTTGTGTGTGACTCAATCAGCATCCATACTATCCTCTTGCCAAGTCATGGTGAAATGGAAGAGTACAGTATCTGCGAAACAATGCTGGTGGTGTAGGCTTAGCTCCTACTCACTGGACTGATGAAGAGACCTCCTGCCTCATTCAATATCTCACACTTCATCAGTGCCGAAGGTGGAGATGGTATCAACTTCAAATAGGCAACCTTTGTTGCTGCAGCAGCTCATTTGCTGGAGCCACCACATGGCATTCCGAAGGAGAACTACATTGCTGGAAACAAAAGGGACTGGCAGTCATGCAAGAACAAATGGATTATGGTACATGTGTTGTTATTTTGCAAGTTGATCGAGTCCTGACTGCCACAGTGCAAGAAAAAGCATGGTGCTATTGTTCTTATCAAATCACAATTCAGGCTTTTCATGGGATGAGAAACTTGGTGTGAATATTGGTGCAGCTGATGCCACACATTGGACTGCATTTGCAAATGTATGTTTTTATGATGTGAATCTGTTGTGAGTCTGATTGTTTTTCCAGGCACATCCTAATACAAAGCCCTTTCACAACAAAGGCTGGAAGCACTTCAATGAGATGGATGATCTTTTGCATGTGCAGATCTCATGTGGCACCAATGCTTTTCACACAGGCCAGGAAACCTTCGAATTGCAACAAGCTCCTTACAATATCAATGAAGGCCCAGGTGTTGAGCACGAGCCAGCAGCACCTATGATGGGAGATTTGGGAGTCAAAGAAGATGACAAGAGAACAATTGTGGAGAGAGAGCTAGATGAAGATGAAGATATCATTCCTTTGGAAGCAACTCCTCCTCCTTCTTCGAAGCAAAAATCTGCAGCCATGTCTTTGACTCCATCTCTTACTGCTTCTGGATCTTGTTCCTCCAGTCCACCATCAAAATGTCAGTGTGTCAGTGGATCAGCCACTGCACTGTATGCAATAAATGATCAATTTTTCAAGTTCACTGATGTCTTCCGTGTAGCCTCACAATTGCAAAAATCAGCTATTGCCTTATCACCTCAGCGCAAGCAGGCAGCAATGTGACATGCACAACTTCTAGAAACACATCTCAATGATGATAGCATGGCTGCACTTATTGAAGCTTTTCAGATGGATGTAAGTGCCACTGATGCATATATGGTTATGTCCAACAATGGGCCAAGGAAGTCTTTTGTCAACCGCAAGATCAAATTTATCAACAAGCAGGGTCTCTAGATAGTACAGATGTTTTTGTGTACTCATCCTGTCATGTCCTGATGAGCATGACACACTCTATGATAATCTCTCCACATAGCATCTGCAATATGATCTCTATCCTCTGTTGCCTTTTGCCTTTCAGTATGACCTGCCAGTCCTTCAGCAAGGTCACCCCTCAACTTGCCTGGATCAGGATCAACAAGATCCTCGACAGCAAATTCTTCTATTTCCTTTGGATCAAAAATTTGGATGAAATTATGGACAGCACAAAGTGCTGGGGGAATTCAGGCTTGTGTTGACATGTCATATTCTGGTGGGTGTATGAGTATCATAAACTGCCTCTTGAGAACACCAAATATTTGCTCAATCACATTTCAAGCTTGAGCATGCCAAAGGTTGTATATTTCTTTGGAGTTTTGTGGCCTGCCTTGCATGAGAAGATCAAAGGGTCAAGTGACATGTTGCTCACCAAACTGCAGCTCGACCCCACTCAGCCAAGTGGTACTGAACACTTCAGTATGGAACAACAAGTGAATTGCATATTCCAAACCCAGCATCTGCAAGGTAGTATCTCCCCAGTGGAATGTATAGATCAGTGAGACAGGCATTATTGTAGAGAGTCGAGTCTGAGGTTGATCCATCCCAACCACTGAGAACATACTGGAATCAAAGATCAAATGAACAGCATGTGAGACAATTTTGGCTGACAAAACCTTTTTGGTTTCATGAAAGCTGTCTTTCTTCTGCAGACGGACAACACGCAATGTGTGTACCATCCATGGCTCCAAGTGCCCCTTTGAAGTATGGAAAGAGTTTTGGATTTCCTGATATTTCTGCTGGAATAGGTGCATCCTCCTGTGGAAGATATACAAATTTGTTGTAGAAGGGACCTGAAGACAAGGCAAGCAGGACTCTCTTTAAATATCTGATAGCATGTGAGACAATAAATATCTTGCAATATGGACCTACTTCTGTGTGGTTGTGTGAGTGCTGAAAATGTTCTGCAACATGACAGCTCAAAAGCCCTGTCACACATGTATAGAGAAATATGCCAACTTGCTCGTCAAGCAGAATATATTTCGAATCATGTAGCCCACAAACCCAAAGCTTATGTACAAGAGCATGGAAAACATGTTTCCTCATTCCAAGCTCAGTTTTGATCCAGTCAGGATGTCCATTGATGAGCTCTTGCACCCATGCATGTCTAGTGAGGAGTGAGGTATGGTAAGGTTGTTTGTCAAGAAATGGTGTCATATAGGCAATTATAAGGCCCATAATAAGTTGAGCAATCATTGCAGCTGCCATCTGCAGCATGTAGAACCGCTGAATTTCATTAGCTGGAGGCATTTCAGCTGTGGTGTGATGTCATATGGTGCATGATGCAGCAACCTTGTCACAGTTGTTTGTACATATTATTACAAACAAAATAAATGTAGCTGTCCAGTGTGTGTACAACAAATAGAGTAGAGGGATATGACAAACTACTCCAAAGTTGGGTCTTTGCTACCTGCTGCCTCACTTGAGTAACAAACATGTTCAACCCTAAAGGGGATTGCTACTGGGAAGTAGTCTCTGTCTAGAATGACCCGATAGGATGAAAAATCTGGTGCCATAAGAAATGTGGAAAATAGTGGAGGGTGAGAGGATATGTTTGTGTTCAGTCAGTAACAGGAAAATGAGTATAACTACGCACCAATGAGGTCAAATGGATGTGGACAGGACAGATGCAATGGATGCGCAAGATATAGGAGGAGATCCGAAGGTATCCACAGCTCATCTGAAAAGCAGATGCATATCAGATGGGTCAGATGAGGGTCAGATGAGGATCATATGGAATTGATGAGAGTCGGATGGATGTATGATACATCGGAAAATCGATGAATACAAGCCCAGCATAGGAATGCTCCCCACACTAGGCCCTAAGATGTGGATTGGTAGTCCATCCCTCCTCTCATGCCTTCCCTTGACTAACACCCTTCTCTATTTTCTCCCTCCTGTATCTATTGCATCACATGGCAGGTGCAGCATGTTGCATGTCAAGGGCAGCATGTCACTGAATGATGGCAGTACATTGCACATTGAGAACTGACAGACAGAAGACAGCATGTCAAATCTCAAGGGCCAGCACAGCCAACAGTCTGATACTGCAGCAGCATCTGTGGAGGCTCAACAGAGGCACAGAATTGCACAACTGGAAGAGAAGCTAGAGGTCCTCAAGTCAGGACACATGGTTAAGGAAATGTATGGCCCCCCATTGCAAGTAGGGAGTAGGCTTCTCTAACTACATATCTGCCAGGCAATCAAACTACTACATGGCTCAAGGAAGGGCAACCAGGCACATTGTCTCTCTGTTCAACAATATTGAGGACCTCATCACCAAAAAGGACCAATGATCAGAAGACAACAACAATGAAGACTCTACCCTCAAGTAAGTTTTTCACTCTTAAGTTGGTTGTGAGCACTAACCATGGGCTGTTTATGTAGCCAAGATAGGCTGCAGGTAGGGTATGTTACCCTCACCAGCACCTTGACATGGTTTCATAAGAAGGGTGTGGAACTGGAGTATGACAAATATTTACAAATGTTAAAAATGGTAGGCTTTTGTATATCAGTAATTGGTCTTCTTCCTGAGCCTTTGTTTAGCTTTCACACGTCAAAACTTAAGGGTCTTGTTTCCAAATGGGTTGATCAGGAATTTAAGCCAGATCCCCCAGTCAACCCCAATGATAAACATTCACATGGATTCACCAATGATGTGTGTGGCAGGCTGCTCTGCTCAGCTAAACTTGACTGGAATGATCCTGTGTAAGTAGTGCCTCAGGATACCGAAAACAACTCACTGTTCACCAGTGTAAGGGTGGGAATTCAAGATCACCCAGAGGGTCATGTTGTAACAGATCTCTCATTTCCGACCTACCTGTATGAAAAGTACACCACTAATCCAGACAATCTGAAGAAAGGTTTCTTCAAGAGTAAAATTCTCATTCAGGTGTGTTGCACCAGCATAGCCTAACAGTGACCTTACCAATTTTGCAGGAATACAAAGCTGTCTTTATATCACTGTCATCAACAAATGATGTTGAAGGTGATGGTGATGACATAGACATTATCCAGAATAACAGACACACTAGGAAGGCTTCAAGTTTCTCCACAATCAAGGTAAAAAAAACATGTGGCACAAATCATCAAAATGAGAAAAGTCACACCTCACTCAATCACATACATTACATGCCAAGTAAGTCATAGTATTATGTGATGTGAATGATAGATGTTGACCACACTGACAGGTTCAGTTTGCCCTGTCTTCTGTAACTTCATGGCGGTCTGTTGATGGCAACTTCAACTATGTCCAATTCTGGCAGACCATAGTAGACTTCTTCAAAAAGGCCCCTGGTTGAGAAGCACAGTGCAGGGTTAGCAGACTGCTCAAGTGGTGGACTCAGTGTATTATGTACACTTTCAATCAACCTCAGCTGAACTAGTTGAATTTAGGAAAATTTTTGGAAGGAGTCACTGTAATGACCTTATTAATGCAGCAAAGGAGAACATGTCTGTCAATGCCCTAGCAAGGCAGAGGGCACTGCACAATGATGCCACTTTTGATTCTTCCTAGAGCTCTGCTACCCCTAGTTCCATAGTAGTTTGCCATTAATTTGTCATTATGACTGAAAGCATAAAATATAGTACAACTATGTTGAACTTTCCATTTTCTAGTCATCACATGAATATCTCAGTTCAGGCTCCATTTCATGGATCCATGCATTTGTCTTTTATAGTCTGAAATGATGGAATACAGCACAAACATGGTGATCTGTCCATTTTCTATCCATCATGCGAATAGCTCAGTTCAAGCTCCATTTTGTGGATCCACACATTTGTGTTTTATAGTC
This sequence comes from Suillus ampliporus, assembly GCA_016584345.1. NCBI lineage: Eukaryota > Fungi > Basidiomycota > Agaricomycetes > Boletales > Suillaceae > Suillus > Suillus ampliporus. The sequence goes on along the minus strand of JABCPV010000395.1, from coordinate 11,887 downwards.
TAAATCAGTGGAATACAGCATGAACACAGTGATCTTTCCATTTTCTAATCATTGTGTGAATATTTCAGATCAAGCACCAGTTCATAGATCCGCATGCTAGTCTTTCATAGCCTGAAACCACAACATATGGCACAAATATTATGATCACAGGACAGAAAGTATGGATCTGCAAGGTAGGCACAATTGAATGACACATGGAATTCAAAGTCCTGCTGATGATACTTAGAATAATTGAGTTATTAGTGTCTTTTTCAGGCTTTCTGTAATATCTCTTTCCAATGTGGAGATTTCACTATAAGCCCTCAAAGTGTGCATCCACCTGCTGGATTTCAACAGGCTGAATGTATGAAATACAAAGCAACTATGACAATGTTAGTACAGCTTCTACTCATTTCACTGATAGCACAAATCACCCCTTGATTCATTCATCCATGTACTTGGTTTGAAAAGGCTGAATGCAGGAAACATAGTGTGCTCATGACAATACCTGCAGTTTTTAGTCCAATTACTGCTAGCATGATTTCAGCTCCAAATTGTGGATCCACCCACTTTGTTTCAGTCATCTGCATCGCCTTAACTTCAAAGTCCCTTGTCACTGGATCAAGAACCTAAAATGCAAAGGTCCCAAATGTCCTTGTCAAGAATTCCTCTTGTGACATACAAAGACAAATGAATATGTTAATGCACAGTGCAATGCGCTGTATGCTTGTCAAATAGTAAGTGATGTACAGCAGATGGTCATTAGATGTCTGAAAGAGATGGCATCAAAGTCAGAAACTATACATACATGCATTGTCAGTTACTGGGAGGACACACAACTGTCACCTGGAACCTACTGGCTTTCTTTCTGACTTGAATAATTGTTTCATAATTAATGGGAATGAAGCTTCAACACATAAATTTCTGGTGAGTTCACTTGCCAAGCAATCCCAACTGCTGGCAAAGGTAAAGCTTTTTCTCATGGATTCCCAATTGAAATATTGCTGACAATCATTAGGTATTATAAAGCAGATAGTATCAAAATTCGAAGTAGTACATATATTTGCTCTTGCTCACTTGTTGGACAGGTCACTTTTCTCAGGAAGATACTGTCTTCCATCATTAGTCAGAAAATTATCCTATGCCTGCTGGATGTCAACCATTTCAAGCAGATGACATTAAAATTCAAAGCAGCATGTATGTTTACTCTCACTCACTTGTTGGACAAGTCACTCTTCTTGGGAAGATACTGACTTTCACTCTTGGTGTTGTAATAGCAAACATTACTTCTGAACTGACAATTCTGATTCCTTTAGCTTGACTATTACCTTCACAGGACTTAATTCACTCTTGTTCACTGGGTGGACACATTGTCTTTATCTGCAAGTTGTTGATATTCACTCTTGGTTTCCCAACGGTGAATATGTCCACCCAACTTGCCAATTGCCATGTCTCTAGACCCATCATTAACTTCTACCCCACCTTTCCTTTAAGTTTGAGTTTGAGTAATGTCTGTGTCTCTTTCCTAATCCCAAACTTGCAGAAGAAAATCAGGAATTCTTCTTCCTCTATAAGATCAAACAAGACCATGTAATGATTGATAGCAGAATTATTGTGATGCTGGCCATTACGTGCTATATAATGTTATATATGTTGTTCTAATTTGTCCACTGGTTCACTGATGTGGGTTTTGCTGATGCATCATAGATGCAGGCCTTGTGGGACTCATCATGATGAAGGCTCAGCAGACAGGAATGGAGGATCTTGATGGATGTATCGCTACATAGAAGTTTAGAAATGCATCGGAAAAAGTGTGGCCATCGGCACTTTTTCACTTTTTCCGATGGTTGGTCGGACCGGTCCGTACTAGGCGCCGGTCCATAGATGTCGAATCCATCATAGATGCAGGCCTTGTGGGACTCATCATGATGAAGGCTCAGCAAGCGCGGCTTACGTGGCAATCTCTTGGCCTTATAATGCCGATCTGCGCGAGACGCACTGATCAGTTCACTCGCTATCATAGTCCTGATGATCGACCAGGCTGATATCAATATCGGGTTCACACTCCAGCATGCCAATGTAAGTGATGAACTGAATCGATAGTACGACAGTTCAACAAATTGATTATTCACGTATATAGTATGCTTTCTGTGCGTACTAATGGTCGAATACAACCGTGCTATACTATGCTGAACTTCCGCCTTAGTTGCCATAGTAGGTGTTTGGGTAGGTACCGAAGTGCCTGACAAGTTGACCAGGAAGTTGATTATATCTTCGTTAGGTTTACGACTTCGCGCTCACGTTCAATGAAGAGGTGGGCTCTCCTCCTGCCAACGACATGGGCCATAGCCTGACTAGTGACATCAAAAGGTCGAGTTCATGCTCAACGCTCAATGGAAAATTCCCGCACTGCTCTATGTCATCTGTCGGTACTTGCCATTCGCAATGGTCGTTATCGATATATTTCGTACGTCTAGAAATACGCCTTTTTACGCAAACGGAACCACAATCGTTTTCAGGAATTGTACAGCCGGGGCTTTCCGTCAAGGTACATTGCTTCCCTAGATGTTACCAGTCAAGCTCAATACCAAAATCTTAGTCCTGCATGACTTACCATTCACTCATCGGATGTGAGTTAATACTGCATGGAAAACGAGTAATTCCTGAACTGATACCCTTATCAGATATCGGTGTAATCGTAGTGTGCTGTGCGGAACGTTAGTGGTATTTGTTATTCTATCATTACTGCGATTTCATTTCCCCACCCTGCAGCACTCTTTATCCTGAGGCTTTGTATGTTTTTGGGTCGCGGACGCAGGACGTTAATAATAGCGTTTTGCAACTATGTGGTAAGTCAGCCGTTTGAACATATGGCATTTCGTCAATAGTCTGCTGGTGATGTGTAGCTCTTCTTGATCCCAATGTTGATGACGATGGCATTGTTCAACGCTTCCACCATAGGTGGGTCTCCTCCTGCTCGTTAACTTGGTTGTTAACTGCGATGTGATGTAGGCCTGCCGTCACCTATTCCCCAAGTTGCGAGTTGCTACATCGACAAGGATAGTCACATTCTCATCGTGGCTTATATGATACTTGTCATCGGAGAGCTAGGTGGGTTTCACGGTAGTTTCTCATTGTCCCGTTAATAAATATTTCATAGAGATCCTCAGCTTCACGTTATACCATTCGTGGAATCTTTACAGAGAAATTGGGAACGATTCGCCTCTTGTCCGAATCCTGATTAGACATAATGTGTCCTATTTTGCCTGTGGGCTGTGTGAGTGAAACATCATCCGTCACAAACTGCCATCAATAATATATGGCGAACCAGTCTTTTCCGTGGCGGCCTCGCTCGCCATATTTTTTCTTCCTGTATGTATTCATAACATCACGATTACAACGTCAAACTAATCATGGTCTCAGGGATCGTATGGAGACGTGGCAGCACAGTGCGGGGCGTTCTCTCTGACTGAACATGAATATTAACTGAACGTCCCATAGTTTACAGGTCGCGATGCATTCAATATTAGTGACACGCATGCACCGTGAGCTGTGGTACACAGCTTATAGACCTCAAGCCACTTCAACCAAGAATGTGTCCATTCCTCTTACTACTCTCCCAGCGCCTTCGTCGGGATGCAGGTAGAAGAAACTGATGCCAAGTGGGCCTAGGGAACCCTAGACCATTATTTTACGAGAATTTTTGAAAGAAACACCTCGTCGTGTATTTATCTCCGGAGGACAATACATGCTAAGTTATATGGTACACGTAGTAATTATAACCAGGTACCGATATTTATTATATGGGCTCCCACTTTTGCATACACTGAACAGGTGTCTGATACGTAATCTCGTGATGACATTGATCATTGAGCGATATCGATTTAAGTTTTCCTTTTCCACTTCCGCGAGGCTGACCTAGGAAAGGGAAAGTCGAAGGTGCACAATTGGGATTGCAGGGTGGCACGCCAAGGGTCTCTACCGCCAGTGATCAAGCTCTCAATTGAACGGAGTTGGAAATGGCTACCAAGTCTTCACTGGAAAGCATCATCCTCGCCCAAGAGTTCACCATGGTCAACGGGCTTGGAATACAATTGCGGATTGTGGCACTGAACCAAACGAAATGCTTGTGCTAAAGTTGACCAAACCAAGTTGTAAGCTACAGAGCGAACGATCGAGCGAGGACGTTATCGAAAGACGTTGTAGATGATCTCTGATGTCAAGATTGTTGATGCAAGGCAATGAAAGTCAGGTAGAGATGTCAAAACACACACTACAAGGTCAGCGTTCGCGAAGGAACTGCGTATTTATTCATCATCTAATGTTTTAGGGGGTTATGAAGCCACTGGCAGGCCCTCCCTCGGTTCGTTCGAGGTACAGCTCAGACGCAGACGTTCAAGATAACAATGAGATTCTTATGGTGACCGCAGGAAACAAAGTAACTCGTTGCAGCGCGAGTCAAGAGTGAGTTGCATGGCCGGTGAGTACTTCCTTGGCGCCCCGGAACAGGGGTCCCTACCGCCAGGGTCGCGCTCACTGTTCAGAACACGAGAACATCATCTAGTTTCAACACAGTAGGCTTTCAGTCTCGAGGAGCAAGTTAACCTAATCCTCAACTAAACTTGAAAGAACACTCCCTGCATAGTACCTGACGAGTCTTAATCACTTGGAGCATTTCTCGTGTTATACATCACCCCCGGTTGACATATGTACACGCTCCTCGAAAGCGATTGTAGTCATGCCGGTTGTTACATCAGAGTCGGTCACGAGCTCAGCGTGGTATTCTCGAACGTCAAGGATGAGGCGTGGGCCCAGCACAGACATCTGCGCGACCGACATAAATCCGAGAAAACCTCGATAGATCCCAGATCCCATGGACAATGAATCCTATAGAAATGATGAACAGTGGTCACATGCAGTGACAGATTGACATACCAGGATATTTGGAGAGAGAAACCCGAGTTGGAAGCAATAAGAAGCAACCAAGCTACGTCCGGAACGTCAGCGGAAAAGACAACTATATTCAAATTACGAGCTCACCTTGCAAAGTAAACCAGATGAGTTTTTAATAGCACCGAAAAACAGTCCCTGATGGTCCACCCTGTCGCTGATCGTCGCAGTTCACGGACGTGTTTGACCGCAATCCAGACTGCAAGACACAGTGCGAGAACATCCCATACAGTGAAGAGTACCCAAACCACGGTATTCAGAAGTTCGGCGTCTCCTTCCCATTGATAAATGCACCGATTGGCGCCATAAAGGATGAGCTCCTCTGGAATTCATCTGATGAGCCCGATGTACTTGAGTCTTTCATCCATAATTGAAGCTTACACCACGGAATATTGCTGGTTGCTATTACGGTGATGACTCCGCTCGGAAACATGACAAGCATCTTTCTCGATCCTTGATACATGGCATATAACCGAGTGATGATGATCACTTGCATCCTGTTTCGTCAATACCACTGAGGTATTGTAGCTGAACAGCTCACCGCCCAGCCTAGGCAAGTGCCTACCGCCTCGGAGTGAAGTGCCCCGTATCTTACCACGTGGTGACATGTTGTGAAACGTGAACCTTGCTTTTCTCATTATCCAGTCGAATATTAACACCAGCAATTCGTGACCAGTATGAAAGTTTCCAGCTCTCGCACGAGGCAATTGGTTGCTGGTTGTCGCGAGACGTTTGCAAGATAATCTAAGAAGAACCTGAGAGGGCGGGCGCGGCGAGCACAGCACAACTTTGCTTGCCTGCCATGACAAACGCCATCGTTCCTATGTAGGGTCAAAATATTATATACAAACACCACCCCATATTGAAGTGATTGGTTTATAATAAGGGTTCATCGTTCAACTGATGGAAGTGGGGATGAGTGGTTGATGTGACCTGGGGACAATCGCAGCCTGCGCTCTTGCGAGGCCTAGTGAGATCAATTAGAAGTGATTGTTATCAATATATAGTCTACTATGACATTTTAATATGTTCATCGGTTCACTGATGGAAGTTAATTACCAAAGCAACAGTCACTGGCCAGGCAGATGTAGTGTCTCGGATATATCCAAGACACTAGTATGCCTCGCGTTGCTCTATGTAGCACCGCCAACGCTCCCACGTGTCCCGGGGTGAAGAGTCGAGCTCGGTGCTTCAAGATCTAAGATCTCCCACTGCTGTACTTCTACGGACCATCAATTCATAATTCAAGTTATCGATTACTTCACCTCTTATATACACCGCAAGAGGAGGCTGTGATGACGGCCATGAGTAAAATGGGGTGCTACATCAAACGTTCGTCTCATAATCGCATACTCTCTGACGTTAACTCACTGTCCCCACTCGCTTAGCCTACAATTCGAACCTAGCCAACTGGAGTTTGTAAGGACTTGCCATTACCCTAGGATGATCCTAATATTCTGGACGACTTCCGAAATCCATATCATCCCTACTCGATATCTGACGATTCTTGCGACGTCCCAGTAATCCGAGTCGCAATAACCATGACATACATATAGGCACTCAATCAATGTCCTCGTTGCTCGAGCAAATGGAAGCCTGGACTTATCAGGGCTTCAATAGGATTGGTGCCGAAGTTGGTGCAATTTCGTTATGGGCCGTGCATCCCTGATGGACATGCGGATGTCATGTGGACTTTTACATTGTGAGGTGCCTCTTGGTATAGAATGCTGGTCCACTTACGGGGTATCTCCATCAACAGGCCCACAGATTCCATACTGCCGCAGCGAGCCCCACTGTTGCGTAGCGTCATGAAGTGTTCAACTCAAGGTGCTCATGGACCATGTGGAGGGCGACGACCTGGTTGAATTCGAGCGTTGCTTTTTCACAATGTAGAAAGTAAATGTTGCAGTTAAGAGGTCAGGACCAGCCCAAAACGCGAATCCGATCTCGCAGGCCATGCCTCAGAACAGCCTTCCCCTGTGCACATTGTGGAGTCCGAGGGTTTCCGAGCGGTGAACTTTGTCTGTAGTAGGGGTGATACTGGGGCTTTATTGCACAGTGAGTTCTTGTCAGTTTTCTGACTTCTCGTGTGACATACTGTCGGACAGCAGTGGGATGGGGTTTAGGCCCTAGGGTGGTGATATAGGCGCTGCCTCACGATATTCGAAAACGTAGAATACCCTACTTTCCTTGAACCTCGCAGCCTGCTCGTTTCGGCTGCTTTAATCAATGTTGCACCTTACAACGTGCCCCTGCCGTACAATTCGGACGCCCATGAATGAATCTATGGGCTGCTCGGTATGCTGCGAGTCGCTTCTGTCCGTTAGCGGACATTCCAACAGCATCAGCACGGCATGGATGCCACGTGCATGCTGTGATTCCCTCCTTCATAATCCGTCAAGATCTTACAAGCACTGCAGTGTTTCATAACTTCTGGCACACATCTTACTCTCTCACAAATTAGTTCGGATCCACATTGAGCTACCATTTACCAGATGTCAAATTTCGTATTGAATCATCTTGACGATCCCCTCCCACCCTTGGACGAGGAGCCAAGTCACCCAGAACACTCCCAGGACCTGGGAGATGTACACATGGGTGACATTCAACAAGTCACCATTACCTGTATGTGCAATGTATCTCAAATCAGCACCCATTGACGATTTATCCGAAGCCATTCTCGCGACTGATCTCAGTCTCGGTCTCCGGCGTGTACCAGCGGGCTTCTACGTGACAGTACAGGCTGATGGCACTGAATGGCGGACAAGCAACAAACCTGTACACGTAGACCAGGTCGCCGTCGAATGGAACGAGCGCATACTTGTGTGAGCTGTCCTTCATCCCGTCTTTCGTGCAGGTATTGAAAATGATTCTAGGCCATCCGAACGATCTTCTAAAGTTCGGGTCAGTGTGTATGCCTCATTCGAATTGGGTCCCATGCTCGGTCATGGAGAACGCCTCCGCACATTCGATGTCTCCGTAGGAGAATTACGGGATCGCAGTGAAAATTCATGTCGTCCGTAACTTCTGTCGTGAATCATGCACGTCGGATGTTAACAAAATAACCCAGCTTTTGTCTTTCAGCCCAAGGCGGGCGATGTCGTATCCTCATGTACTTCGTTCTTCGCCACTGTGGAGCAGCGAGTCTCTTATGAAGATGACGCCCCGGTTTTTCCCCCAATGGCTCCTGTGAGTGGGTCAATGCATTCTACATATGGCGAGGACTCATAATGTGCAGTCGACATCGTGCGACACACAGACGTCAAGACTAATGACGGATGCTGGACATCGTCTTCTCACGCGGTACCACAGGACGCAAGACTCTAGGGATCTGGACCAATCCATAACGCACTTTTGACGCGCCTCTGATCTCTGCCCCATCGATCATCCCTGTCACCCTGCGGCACTGTTCAATCTAGCTACCGTGAAGTTCATCAGTTGCCAGGTTAATGGAAACTATCTCGACCTCGACATCCCTATCTCTCTTTTTCAGGATGCCCTTGATGTGCGTCTCACCGGTCATCCAGACCGACCTGTCACCCAGTTCCACCTCTCTATGGCTCTGCTGTCTCGTTTCGCGAGACAGGGTTTTCAAACGGATGCCGATGCGGCTGAAGGGTTGCTGCATGAAATTCTCGATACTTGTCATGCCAACAGCCACATTTACAGAGCGGCTCTGCTTGCAATTGAAACATCTGCTCTGCACCCGGCTGCAAACATCGATGTAAATGACCTTGGACAGCAGGGTCCCATTGCGTCCACGCTTTCCTTGGTCCCCAAATGAACTTGCTCATCAAGCGCAGCTGTGTTCACGAAGAGATGATCCACGTGCCTTAGACGAAGTGATGTCCCGTCATTACGATGCACTGGAATACTACAGTCCAATGCATACTGCGCGAGGGCAATTGCTGTGTAATCTGGGTGCAATACTGCAGATTCGATTCCAGCGTCGAGGCAATAGCCTAGACCTTGACAAGTGTATTGGGCTTCAGAGGGAAGCGCTGGTTTTGCACCCGGTTGGTCACCCAGATCGGTCCTCGTCATTAAATAACCTTGCAAATGGACTGTCCATTCGCTTCTCGCACCAAGGCAATGACCAAGACTTGGATGAGGCTATCGTGCTTCATAGGGAAGCGCTGGCTTTGCTCCCGGTCGGTCACCCAGATCGGTCTCTATCATTAAATAACCTTGCAAATGGACTGTCCACCCGCTTCGAGCACCGAGGCAATGACCAAGACTTGGATGAGGCTATCGTGCTTCATAGGGAAGCGCTGGCTTTGCGCCCGGTCGGTCACCCAGATCGGTCCTAATCATTAAATAACCTTGCAAATGGACTGTCCACCCGCTTCTCGCACCGAGGCAATGACCAAGACTTGGATGAGGCTATCGTGCTTCACAGGGAAGCGCTGGCTTTTCTCCCGGTCGGTCACCCAGATTGGTCCTAATCATTAAATAACCTTGCAATGGACTGTCCACCCGCTTCGAGCACCGAGGCAATGACCAAGACTTGGATGAGGCTATCGTAGCTTCATAGGGAAGCACTGGCTTTGCGCCCGGTCGGTCACCCAGATCGGTCCTCATCATTAAATAACCTTGCAAATGAACTGTCCACCTGCTTCTCGCACCGAGGCAATGACCAAGACTTGGATGAGGCTATCGTGCTTCACAGGGAAGCACTGGCTTTGCTCCCGGTCGGTCACCCAGATCAGTCCTCATCATTAAATAACCTTGCAAGTGGACTGTCCACCCGCTTCTCGCACCGAGGCAATGACCAAGACTTGGATGAGGCTATCGTGCTTCATAGGGAAGCACTGGCTTTGCTCCCGGTCGGTCACCCAGATCGGTCCTGAAACATTAAATGACCTTGCAAGTCGACTGTCCACCCGCTTCGAGCACCGAGGCAATGCCCAAGATCTCAACGAGTCACTAGAGAATCTCCGCTGTGCATTGACTCTGCTAACATGACATGATCCTCGTCAATCAATCATCCATGTCTCACTATCCTTCATTTATCTGCTCTTCCATCAATCAGGACTTGACCTCACTGGCCAAGGCAGTCTCCACGCTGCCATGGATCATCTCAAGACAGCAGCAAATTTGGTTTCTGGAAGGTTGCGATATCGCCTGCAAGCAAGTCTACACTGGGTTCACAATGCTGTTCAGCATGCACATGACACTGAACTGGAGGCTTATTCAACTTCCATGCGCCTTCTTGACACTTACATGTCGGCGACAGCTTCAGTATCATCTCGTCATAATTTCATGAAGGACTTCCCGAGCTCACTTGCAGTGGATGCTGCATCATGTGCTCTTCGTCGTGGTGATGTGTGCCACGCTGTAGAGTTGCTGGAACAAGGCAGGACTCTCATCTGGAACCAGATGGCGCGATTCCGCACGCCTCTTGACAACCTCCAGGACCGCGGAGATCATGCACAGGCTCTGATGAAGAAATTCCGAGACCTCAGCTCCCTCCTTGATAAACCTCCTGCGAATCATTCTGAAAGGACGTCAAGAGTCGATGTAGAAGCAGAAGCTACCCGGTACAGGACGTCGAGTAGAGGACTGGAATGCAGCTGTGGAAGAGATTCGGAAGGTGGAAGGCTTCGCTCACTTCTTACTTCCCCCCTTGTTCTCCGACCTCCAAGATGCCGCTCGTGATGGGCCCATCATTATTCTCATTGGAAGCAAGTCGTCTTGCGATGCCATCATCATCCCGCACGAGCAACCTCCGACTAGCATTCAACTCCCTACCAATTTCGAGAAAACTCCTGAAATTGATGTTCGCAATCCGACAAAACATTGACAAAGAGGCCGGCCCCAAAGGCACACAACCAGGGCTGATAAAAGCTTTGCGGGAGATATGGGATGATGTCGTCCGTCCTGTGGTTGAAAATCTGGATAGATTTCCACGAAGACCCTCCCGAATATGGTGGTGCCCCACTTCGTTCTTCAATTTCTTGCCGTTGCACGCTGCTGGCGAATACAAGCGCGGTGGAAAGTTACTTTCGCAGCTATATGTGTCTTCATACACCCCATCCCTTACTGCGCTCATCAGGGCTCGCAGAAGCAGTGACGGATCTTCGTCTTTTGCTGCCATCGGTCAGAATCACCCTCCAGGACATTTACATCCTTTGGAAGCTGTCGAACCTGAGCTGGTGTTGGTGCAGAGTCTCCTCCCACGTCCCCCAACAGTTTTCTTCACCAAGGTCACAAGCGACGAATCAACCAAATCAAGAGTCCTGCACGCATTGCAAGACCATCACTGGCTCCATTTTGCGTGTCATGGAACACAAAATTTCGCAGAGCCCTTCAAGTCGGCCTTTCTCATGCGCGACCAGCCGCTCTCACTCCTCGACATCACACAGACCAATCTGTCTCGGCATGAGTTCGCATTCTTGTCCGCCTGTGAGACCGCAGTCGGTAACTTTCAAACACCTGACGAAGCGATACATCTGGCTGCTGGCCTACAATTTGCTGGGGTGAAGAGTGTCGTTGGGACATTGTGGACCGTTGATGATAGCACTGTGCGACGCTTGGTCGAGGCGTTCTATAAGAATTTCTGCGGCAATGGCAAGATGGATTCAGAAGAGCCGCCCGAGCGTTGCACAGAGCGGTCCAAACGTTGGCTTCTGACAAGGACGTACCCTTGGACCAGCGCATCGTGTTCATGCATATTGGTATATGATCGATTGTGCGTCCTCCTACCTTGATGGTGAAAGTGTTCTTGAGATGTTCTGACAACTTTGCGTGTAGCATCCAGCCATGGCTCCGCGCATCCCAACGAGTTACATGCCGATGTCTCAGACTTTAGGATATTTTCAGACTTTAGAACTGTATAATACTTCGCCGACATGTACACCTTCTCATCATATCTCCCAGTTTGTTGCCTCAGAGCCTAAGGTGGCTGCGCCTAACGTGTGGGTAAGAATGAAGTTGTATCATTGGTTTCAACTAAGAT
>JABCPV010000394.1:0-26180 GCA_016584345.1 Suillus ampliporus | reverse complement strand
CGTTACTTCGCCAGAGTGATGGAAAATTCACCTGTTATGGGAATAACATGGGACAGGCCTGCCTATCACTCTCGTCATTTCGTTTTATGAGGAGAGACGTGGTGCTGTTCTTGTAAAATTAAGCGAGGTCAACATGCTGGTCCCCTACACCCCATCCATAGACTATGAGGAGGATCCAGCGCTCCAATCAGCGTCTGCATCTCTGTTCATTCCAGGAAACGATAGCTTGGCTGCTGACGGACCAATTGGGACCCAATGCGACGATCACCCATCTGATGCCGATGACAAACTGGATGACTGTGGTCACTCGACAGAGGGTACAATGTCATGGCAGCGGCATAGCTTGAAACAGGATTTACCAACGCTTCCGACATCTCTCAGTTCCGTGGACTGGTTTGACGATGAAGATAGCTTTGCTTCTTCTACATCTGATGTGGAAAGTGAGGGATATGATAATATTAATATCTCGACAACATCTCTTGTCTCCTTGTGGTGCGGCCATCTGAGTTCCTTGGCGAAGTCCAAAAGTGCCGCCGCTGTTGTTCTACCCACAAACACGCGCATCTCCGAGCTTCGAAGGCAGTGGAGTTAACTGCACCGAACAGAACTCAGGTTGTTGAGCTGGCGATGGCATAGCTGAAATGTCGACAGGACATGGGACCCATACCTAGTTGCCCATGCATGAGGCCAATTGAGTGACATGTTTGTGAACTACACGACAGTCGGTGTACGAACATACTTGGTACTGGGTACATGTGTGGTCACGGTGTTGTTTATGTCTGTGGGTGCGTACTAGATTACTTGAACGGATCATAAACATCATTGTCCGAAACTCATGCAGGTTATTGGTCCAGCTATAAGCAGTCTGGGAGATAATGCTATCCGGTGATGTAATTAAGCCGGTGCTGGCATGTTGCTCTGCAGATACCCTTCGTCTGGAACATTTGTTCTATCTCTTTTCCTCATGCTTTGATTCCTGATCCACCTTCTGCTACTATCAGGCTGTATCTTGAGAATGATACCTCTGGTGAGCCCAATAGATTCAACGATCTCCACTGCTCTCTTCACCTTATCAAAGAAATATGATCGCGTGGAGTGCGTGGTAGGGTGATGCACTTCCTTCCGGGCTGGGCTGTGAGAAGTTCTTTCGGTACTAGTTATGCTTATCATACGATATGCAGGCAATCAGCCACCGCGATCCAGTCGAACTAAAGAACACCATTATGGCAGATTCCCGACATCAATACTGTTTTATCACTTTTCCACCGTCACACGGGGTTATGCCTTACTCATGATGCCCACGCATCAGCGCTTGCGGTCAGTGCCAGTCACGAGGAGCCATGGTGCCATCACAGAAGTGATAGTTATGTGCTATAGCTCCACAGTCTCTCGCGGTATATATAGCAAGGTGAAATCACACTGTTTCAGGAATTGGCTCAACAATGTCTTCCTCAATACAGGACCTCATCCCGCAAAATACTCTCGGGATACGTTCGGGCCACTGTTTATTGGTGTTATCGTCGCAGCAGTGTTAGTAAACGATTTTCTCACCATGCAGTCAAATCTGAGCGCATTCGATGGAACAGTCTCTTTGGTATAAGCAATGTTCAAGCTTTAAGTCTACTTTCAGACGCATATGAGCACAGGGATAACATTCTATAAGCTGTTGTACGTCTCATAATTCTGTCTTCTTCTTGTCAGTTTAAGTTCTTGACGCCATTGCAGGTCATCTGTCTTTGGTATGTCCCCTTCGAGTGGCAATTATCGAGCGCGTCGTGATTACACTGTTCCCCCTGAGATTTTAGGGTACTCGACGCTGTGCACCTGGCCTTGGTCATCCATTGTGTCTATTATTATCTAGTGTTAGAATATGCGAACATCAGTGCGCTCACGGAAAATCGTATGGAGTGTTTCTACGTTGACCCTCCGTACAGCCTCTAATATGACATTATGGGTTCGTATAGCTTCAGATAATATTCGATGTGAGTTGTATTTGCTGAGCTCTGCGATACGCCCCAGTCATGCATTCCACAGTTTTTTATCACCCATGGGGCGCATCTGTAAGTTCGATGTGCCGGGCATTATATGCAGCATCCAAATGATACTTATCTTGCACTTTAGCATGTATATTTATCGCATATGGATAGGTATTCACTTCATCACCAAAGGATTTCCACTACTTATGCGATGCACCTAGTCAGCAAGGGCCGATCAAAAGCTCTCCCTATTACAGTAGTAGGTCTACAATTGATATACATGTTATACGGCATTTAATTATGCTGATTCATTTGCTATTAGGGCATAGTCGTGATCTTAGGCTCAGGTAAGTCTGTTACATGGAAATGCTCTTCGCTCGATTTTGAATATCCCTTCAGGTATTGCCATCGGTGAGGGTTCGAATGGCACTCCTGTTGTTGGCTCATCATTTTAACGCAATGGCAGCCGTTATTTCGTCCATGTGAGCGAAACATCGTACTCCCTGACCATACGAAGTGCTGATAGTGATTAGATATCAGTGCCATGTGTTCGCGGATTTGGTAAGAATCGACTGGTCGACATACATGTCTGTGGCACTGGGATCGCTTGCTTTCGTCGACATTGTCATTGCATCATCGCTATGCTATCTTCTCGCTACCTCCCGTACTGGGTTCGCTGGGTAAGGGGCGCCCCTTTCACCGTCGGGATCTGACATAAGTACTAACATAGAGTGCTTACTAGCACTGATTCTTTAATAAAAAAGCTCATGGGTTATATCATCAATACCGGCTGTCTGACGAGGTATCCCCTTCCAGCCTATCTCATGCCTTAACTCATATCTTGTGCAGTATATCTTCAATGGCAGTTATGATTACAGTAAGGTTACAGTGGTTTTCCTGTCCATTTTGTCCCTGAAGGTCGCATATAGTGCACAGTCATGCCGACGAATTTCACTTTCCTCGGTCTTGAATTTTTAGTCGCTAAATGTATGACAAAACCTTTCTCCTAGGATCGTGCTGACCAGTGGTCTCGTTGAAACTCCAGTATATGTCAACTCGTTCCTCGCACTCCTGAACGCGCCATACTACCTACAGCTCAACGCAGGCACTAGCGATTCTTCCGAATTGCGTATGGGCCACAGCGTCTACCGTCCGAGGCTGCACATTAGGGTGTCGCAAAACGAGGAAATACAGGCATCCCGGGAGAATATGTTCAAACATCCCGGAGATGAAGCATGACTGGGGCGGTAGAGACAAACGACGCCTTCTCAACTAGTGCTCAGGACAACGATTCGATTGTACAATAGTGGTGGTTTGATTCCCTGTCGTAAGTCACATACGATATAATACAGAATGCCTAGGGGTATCATTCCGTGCACCGTACTGTCAAGGTATCTATGAAACGCGTCAGAGAGTAATGTTCGTCAAAATGCATGCAGTTACAATATCTCTAGTGTCCTAGTGTCCATCATGTCATCGACAGAAGTCATGTCCTTGACTTGCGCGATGATATTGTGATCCGATGCGATTCTCTTGTACTCCCCACCACGCTGCTGCGCTAGAAAAAGTGCGCCAAAAGGCTGTCCAAGGCGCACAATCAACCTCAATGCGTGATCTGAATCAACCGGCTCGTCATCTCCAGGATGCCCGCTGATGTACGATCCAGCTGATGACCACTCGTCCACGCTCCTTGCGTCATCCGCAAGGTCATACAGGTCATCACAATTCCATGAACGGACGAGCAAGAACGGCTGTCGAGTGGGCCCCGCCCGCGAGAACTGAATCAACTTTTCTTTTGTGGTGATCAACATATCTTGAAGTCCGTCTGCCTCGACTTCATAAGTGTGACATGACTCCTGGTCTTGTCTACGCCTCCGTCTGATTGCTGTCACAGGAAATGCGATGCACGGCAGGTGCAGCCTGCGGTTCGCGAAACGAGGAGCGCTCAGGGTGTCAAGCCGGGTATACAGTTCCAAAGCCGACTCCACAGCCACAGTATTTCGTAGCCTGGAGACAGATATCAGCATTTCATCTTCGGATAAAGATGCCCGCGGGGATGGTGGAGTTTTGTATGAGGCAATTTCAGCTGGCAGACAGCTATTGAACTCGGATGAGTTTCCGAACCAGTCCAAGGCAGTAATATCGCCCGACTGAGCCACGATCTCCTGCAAGAGCCGACCGAGCGCATTTTGCTTCGTCTCACCATAGATTACAGGTAGGTGGACACCGAAAATGCCAAATAATGAGTATGCAATGTCTTCCTGCAACGTGGTGATACGACTCGAGGCCCATTGGAGTTTCGCACGTGCGCCTGACATCCCCGGATGGAAGGCGAAGAGGGCCTGTGCGTCTATACCTGTTGAACTCTCTAACTCCTGCATGATAGGAACAGACTCCTTGTGGTTGGGAGAGTTGTTGAGATAAAGGGTCCAATTTGCTTGGTAGAAGAGAATGATCCTAGGAGCTAGGAATTCCTGAACAGTCCATCCTCGCGTGTTCCAGGCGCTGTCGGCAAGTGTGCCAGACGAGGGCGAAACATCCGACAGATAGATGATTGTAAGAGCTGAGTTACGATACCAAGTGAACATGGAGTTGACGGATCGTTGGACCTCGGCATTGTTATTCTGATCAATGCAGCACGTGTCGCTCCACGCCCAGTGATACCCTGCATCACGAGAGAGTTGGCAGAACTTCTGCAACTTCGCCGTCCCGACCGGATCCAAATCGTATACAACCTTGTCCTGAATGTTGTACAGCAGCGGCTCCTTATTTTCCCACCTATGGGACAACATGACCCAACCGAAGTACTTCGCGACAGCTTCTTCGATGGGCTCTATTTGGAGGGGCACATGCATCATGGATGAATACAAAAGCTTCTTGTACTCTGTGCTTTCCATGAAAGCGTTGATCTGTGCATCACGACTGCATAAACGTCCGGTAGATGTGTTGAACAGACGAAGTGGGGCGTTTTCCAGTTGAGCGTGAATGACTCGTCGAACAGCGACTTCTGCTTCAGATGGACTAAGATACTGCTTACGCAACTCTGGTGAATGGATGAATCAACCTCACGATGACGCCTGAGTTATTCGGGGCTTACTTCGTATCTGGGCGTCGGAAGTATCATCCAACTTGGAGAGCATGATTTTGAAGGCATCCAATGCTTCACCGTAGTGTTGTGCCCCGTGAAGCGCTGCATGCTTCAGTTCGTACCCAAGATAAGAGGAGGGTTCGTGTTCGATAACCTATGCATCAGCGGTATCAGTACAATGGCTAGAACAATGACGGACATCGTCCGCACCTTTTCCGCGTCATACAGGGCTTCCGCATAGAGGCTTTGTTCCAACTTCACCTTACTGCTGCGTACAAAGTGGGAGACGCATGAGGAATGCAGCTGAATCGCTGCAGAAACCATGTCCTTGATAGACCAGAGTTGCAGATTCCCTTTGCCATCTCCACTGACGAGCAGCTCTCCATTAGGAGAAATTGCGAGACATTGAACCCCCACGGTATGTAGGAGTGCCTGACCTAGTATCTGCCGGTCTGTTTTTGTGCTCCACAGCCGCACAGTCTTGTCATCTGAGGCAGTGGCAATGAAGGAGCCATCAGGGGAGATAGCGAGCGAGTCAATGCGGGAAGTATGACCAGTGCAAGGTTGACCGATCTTTTTTCCGTTAGACGAATCCCAAAACTTGACTGTTCTGTCGAATGATGCGGAGACAAGTTGCTGGCCGTCAGGTGACCACACAACGCTTCGAACCGAATTTTGGTGAGCGTTGATGAAGAGAAGAAGCTCGGCATTATCGTCGGTGCGCCAAATCCGGATGGTACTGTCCGATGATCCGGATGCTAATTTTAGCCCATCTGGGCTGAATGCGACACTCAACACCTGATTACCATGACCTCGGAGTGTTGCGAAGACAGCGCCAGTCTCCACATCCCATAAAACAACCGTTCTATCATCCGAACCGCTGGCGAGTCGATTGCCATCAGGGGAGAAGGACACTGACCGCACGCAGCGTGTATGCTTCACCAGCGGACCCAATACCATATGCTTTCTCTCGGCATCCTAGACGATAACGGTGTTGTCTTTTCCACCACTCGCAATTCGTCTGTCATCTGGTGACACGGTGACTGAATTCACCCCGCCCTTGTGTGCCTCGAATGGCCCTTCTACCAATGCCCCTTCCTGCACATCCCAAATTCGCAGGGTGCCGTCCCTTGAACCAGTAACGACCCGTCGGCTGTCTTTGAAGAACGCAGACGCACACACTCCCCCCGTGTGCCCTTGCATTGTCTGCGTTGGCTGCGCTGGTTGTTCTTGCATCGTCTGCGTCGGGTTCTCTTGCGTTGGCTGTGCTGGTTGTTCTTGCATCGTCTGCGTCGGTTTCCCTTGCGTCGGCTGCGCTGGTTGTTCTTGCATCGTCTGCGTCAGTTTCCCTTGCGTCGGCTGCGCTGGTTGATCTTGCATCGTCTGTGCCGGTACCCGGCGCCCTCTGAATTTGAGATACGCATTTCTGGCTGCATGAAACACCCTTGGCATGTCGCGTTGACCTAGACAAAGAGATAAACCGTCAGTAGCTTTTGGAGTTGACGAGGAACGTACGTTGGTGGTATGGTTACGTCGTGAATCTTGCGTGTGGTGAGTAGTGTCCGAGTTGGTTATCTAGGCGCTTATCCAGGGTTCTTTTGGCTCCATACCGCGCTGCTATGGCGTGGATCTTATTTCCCTTATTCCATTATCACTGCACCTGTTCATAAGCGCCCGTCATATACCAGGATCCCTTTTGAAGTTCGCGGTGAACTTAACTCGAAGGTACATACGTTTGGCACTCTGATACACCACAGTCAACTCTGAAACTAGATATCTCTTCTATTCAACTCTTATTTCATCATCCAGACCCTGCTTCACCTCAAGATCAAGAAGGCCTTTAAGAACGATCGATGTCTTCATGTACACTTGGTATCGATGGGATGCCATATGCGGGGCACGCACTCGAACGGCGGCTAATTTATGGTACCGGCGTGTGCTAATTTAACTGCTTGTCCGATCGAAAACAATCTGCACCTCTGGGGAACCTTTGCACTGTGTAACAAAGTGCGTGGTGACAGTTTCCCCCTCCCTACTTGTGTGGAGGTGTTTCCATTCACCCACTGTGTTATTTCAGACATTCTCCCACTTTTTGCAGTGTCTTTGTCTCACATTGTTCAGGTAGCGTCCGTGGTCAGGGCTAGGTCGGGATCTGTGGAATCTTTGAATTTGCCTTGTGAATCGGCAGAGACTAGCGTGCTGTTAATTTTGCTTGGCCTACCTGCGGTCCCGTTCCATCATCCACATCATCAGGTTTTTGGCCGGGAACGACTCCGTTACTTTGCCAGAGTGATGGAAAAATCACCTGATATGGGAAGACAGGCCTGCCTATCATTCTCGTCGTTCGTCTTATGAGGAGAGACGCGGTGCCGTTCCTGTAAGACCAGGTGATGTCAGCACCCCGGTCCCCTACACCCCATCCATGGACTATGGTGAGGATCCAGTGCTCCAATCAGCGTCTACATCCTTGTTCACTCCGGGAAGCTATCAATTGGCACCCAATGCGACGATCGTCCATCTGATGCCGATGACGAACTAGATGACTGCGGTTACTCGACAGAGGGTACAATGACATGGCAGCGGCATAGCTTGAAATAGGATTGACCAACGCTTCTTGCTTCTTCTCAGTCCCGTGTCCTGGTCGGACGATGAAGACAGCTTTGCCTCTTCTACATCTGATGTAGAAAGTGACGAATATAATAATATTAATGTCTCGGTGTATTTAATGTCAGGCCGAAGACAGTCTTCCTATTTTTCTGGTGGTCATGATATTGCCTTATCTCTCAGCGGCATGTCTCAGAATCCTTTGACCTTCCCCCTCAATGCACTCCAACTTCTTTTTCGAATGACCGCGATTTGTGCATCCGGGCCGCAGTCATGACCGCCCAAGTGTGGCAATAAAAAGCAGAAATACCTCGTGATGAGCAGACAGTCACAACCCGCAAGCCATATTCCTCATGCGACACTTTCACGCCCACTGACGGATCAGATGACGCTGCATATGAGCCGTCGGTATCCATCAAAGGAAGGAGCGCTGCTGGCCCAAAATACCTTATTCCCCTGCTTACTCGATGGTTGCAGCCAGGACTGTTACAGTACCACTGACCAGTCTCTTAGGCATGGACCTCCTGAATATCCATGCTTGGGTTGCCAACGCACGTTTACTCGCCCCGATGCTCTGAAGAGGCATCTCAATGGGGAAGCCTGTTTGCAAACAGGCCCATCAAGCGGCTCTCGTTACTAGCGAGGCATACGGAGGATTTGCCATTGTTTTTGCAATCCTTGTTAGCCATTAGTGTATGTTTGAAGTTGTTCCTCGATCTGCTGTTGAACGCGTCTACCAAGGTTATCAGGGAATCTACTTCGTCTTGAGTCGACATCTGTAACAAATTATTTTATCACCAATTAAGCTCATCCGACAATCAATACGTATACATACCAACGCTTCATCTAATTATATGCGTAACACAACGCAACAACAAGAAAGATATATGTAGGCAATACACAGGGATTCATTTTTGTAACTTTCAAAGCATGCAGCGTTTATACGATGTGCACCCCGCTTCTGTGAACCCCTCAGCGAACGACCCTGCGCTGACTCTCAGGCTTTGTCCGAGTGACTTGAAATCCTTCCAAACCTCTTTGGAACTATCTATCGAGAGCGCATTGATGGCTTTCAGCTCGTGTATGGTGGTGGCGCGACGCGTCCCAAGGAAGATCCAACCACCAGGTGCATCTTCCGGCGAGTGAACAATGATATCCTTTTCGAAGAGATATCTCATCAGGAAACCGGCGAGACAAAGATTTTCATAGATATATATGACAGAATCAGGTCAAAAATTCATGAAAATACTTATATTTATATTCTAAGACAAAGTTATACATAAGTGGAGCAACGTGACTTTGATCGACAAGAAATTACAAGAAAATTGTAAGTATGATGTCGGTATGCAAGAAGGTCACAAGCGTGACCTACGGCAGATAAACGTTGATAGACAATTGCTGGAATTGTAATATTATAACTACTCAGAATGCTTACTAAGGTGTGCACCCGTGGGAGCTGGGGGTTTGAAAAATTTTTGCTCAGGTCCTTGAGCTCACTCTTTTACTCTGACATCTTTGTCTTGTCTTCTACTCAAAAGCAAGGCTTTTCTTTTTGGTGGGCCCTCCTTCCAGCTCCCTCTCCTTGGTGGACCTTCCTCCCTGGCCTTCTTTGGTGGACCCTCCTCCTTGGCCTTCTTTGGTGGTCCCTCTTCCCTGGCTCCTTCATGGTCCCTCCTCTCCGGCCTTTTTTGGTGGACTCTCTCCCCCTTGGCCTTCTTTGGTGGTTCCTCCTCTCTGGCCTTTCTTGGTGATCTCTCCTTTGTGCTCCCTCCTATGTGGTCCCCTCCTCCCTGGCTCTCTTTCATAGTCAAAGTTCCAAGTATTAGTCCCCTCACCCTTTTCTTATTTCATATCCCACTGTATATCACTATGTAGCACATGTACTAGTATACATTTATCAATAAATTTGATTTTTGAAAATAAATCATCAAATATTTCGCACTTTTGAGTCATTGGTGAGTTTGTCCAAAGAACTCTAGGCTTCTAAAGCTTGGTAGATATCTGTCAACTTGATAGGTCATTGCAAACTGACTGTCAAGATTGTACCTTTGGTGGTTTCGATCCGACTTAGTCCAGGTATTTAAAGCTTTATCATTTGGACTACAATTGTGATAGATATTATGTGTATTTTAGAATAGACAAAGCTTTACATGGTTTTATCATTTTCGAGTCAGTTACCTGATGCTGATGTCTTCCAGAAGTTACCTAGCTCAACCACCCCCCGACACATCACGTGACCTTTGTCACATGTACAAACAAACACTTTGCA
This sequence comes from Suillus ampliporus, assembly GCA_016584345.1. NCBI lineage: Eukaryota > Fungi > Basidiomycota > Agaricomycetes > Boletales > Suillaceae > Suillus > Suillus ampliporus. The sequence goes on along the minus strand of JABCPV010000394.1, from coordinate 16,243 downwards.
CATTGCCGAGATGTTCGAGCTCGCTGTGGATAACAGTGAGCCCGAGTATTACATTATTTTAACACATTTTTGCATAGTTTGTTTACTGTACTACTGCTTATGATATATAATGTCATTTAATTGATTGTTTGAGACATCAGTAAACTGCTTTGTTCTGTACTACCAGTGATAGCTTTCTGATTCTGTTAAAAAATTCCAATACAAGTCAAGTGTCAGATATTTGAATTCATTGAAATCATCAAATTGCTACAACTGTGCTAAACATGAACTAATCTATCAAGCCAAAATTAAAGGATGTTGAGATAAGACTGAGTATGGGTGTTCTGTCTGCCACATGAGAGCGCGAACAAGATGCCACAACAGATTTTGTGTCATGGTCATGGTCACTGTACCTAACTCACGGCCATTCTATGTAGCTCATGGTCTTTTTACTATACTGACACTGCGCCGATGTACTCTGTCACGCACGGAACGGCTCGTTCGGATGATCTCGGATTCGTATCGTTATCTCGTTCGTTATCTTGTTGACATTGACACCCTTACTGATGTCGGTTTCACTTTACACTATCACTACTGTAGATACTTATATGTGGTTCAGGGCTTTGTACCTTCTCTTCGTCGAATCAACGCCAGTATCTGGCCTCTCACTCGTTTCTCCGTCACTCGCCTTCCTCGCTTCGTCGAGTGCCCGTTACATTTTGGTGCTATGAGAGTGTGCAAGAAGGTGCCACAAGGGTTTTAGATACTGCGAGAGGGTGCGAGAAGGTGCGAGAAGGTGTTGCGAGGGATTCAGATGTTATGAGAGGGGCGCCCAAGGCCGGCAAGGTGTTATCTCTTGCGAAATGGAAAGTTTCTTGTTGAGGTATTTTGCCAATGGTCAAGTTGGAGACTCAAAGCTTAGTCTACAGAGTTGAGTTGAGGAGTAAATTATAATCAAACAAAAAGAAAAAAGCAAAAGACTTACAAGGTCAGTGCGCAGGTAATAGCTGCGACAGGTGCAGTAAAAGTTAGTTGAAGTTGAAGTTGTAAGTTGTGTACACGAAATGAGATGTCACGTGAGCGTCACATGACATGTTGGGGGGTGGTTGAGCTGGGACAGCTTCTTCCAGTGGGTACCCAGTCGTCTCGGGTATGAAGATATGCACCCACATACCATTATGAAAGAAGCACCACCAAACACAAGATATGTTCCATAGGTTATGCACTCGAGCATGATGGGCGTGGCCTGGGAATGACATATGTGAACAGCCAGGATGTTTCGGATGCAAGGGACATCACAACTGGACGGAGGTGGCCCCAGAGTAACTTCAGAGCTGAGGGTGAATTCCTAGCTTAAGCAAAAGGAGATGCCATAGAGATACATGGCGATGACAGAGATGTACATCGCTGGTACAAAACCCTGGTTGGGGTGGGCACCAGCATAGCCACCATTCCAAAGCATCATCAAGCCCTGTGCTAGGCCACCATAAATCAGGGTCCTCTTCCGACCCCAGCTTTTGATGACAAAGATGAAGGTTATGCATGCGACAATTAATTTGATGACACCATATATGCCGGTGGGAAATAGCACCAGGGGAGTAGTTGGAATCTGAGGCTAGCAAGTATTTGAGGGGTGCAGGCATTGATTGCAATCGTGCCAGACCACTGCTGGAATAATATGGCAGCAGATGGGATGGTGCAGCACAGAGCCGTGATTTTTGATTCTCCCATCTGATGGATTTGTGTGAGCAGCAAAAGATTGTGCCTCCTGAAGACATCAGCACTAGTGATGTTCAAGGCCTGGCTTCAGGCCGTGAGCTGGGCCCAGCCGGGCCCACTTAGGCCAGGCCCAGCTGGGCTTTGTAGATGGCCTACGAAGGCTTAGGGCCTGGCTTGAGTTGTGTCCAGGCCAGTGCCAGGCTTTCAGGCCATGGCTTTCAGGTACATTTTTTTCAGTTGGCAATGACCGTGAAACTGCAATAGTTTCAAATGCCTCTGTCTGGGATAAACTAATTTGAGTTTTTGAATTTTCATCAGGTCATCCGCATATGGTGCTGCGCGTCTATTCCGACGGCGAGGAACCACCTAGTGTTGCTGTAGCTCCGGCTTTTGCCGGTTCCTGGCCGAAGACTGTAACCAGCTACAGCCGAGCCTAACAAAGCCAAGCCTGGGAAAAGCTGGCTCCACATGTGGCAGCTTGAGCTGCAGCTCTGGCTTGCAAGCTAGCTACATCAAAACTTGTGTACATATCATGACATCTCTGTATGGAGGAGCCACTAGGAATTGCCATGGCCCATTGCCATTTACGCTATCAAGCCATATTAATTATCACAGTCCTCGCTATCAAGTTCAGTCTCTCCCCCCAGCTCTAGCCATACAAGAACTCCATCAACAATACCCGCAGAGCGTTGTAACCACCAGAAAGCAGTCAAAAACAAGATTATTTCTGTCTCACCTGCACCTGACAATGGTCATTCACCCAGTCCTGCAACCATTATATCTGCCCCCAAGTCACCCCCAGCAAATCAGACCATCTATGATGACCAGGAACGATTGGGTAGGGGACCACATCATTGTTCTATTTTCTCGGCTGACTTTTACCGATGTAGCTAAATGCAAGAATCTTATAGAAATCATCCAGGGTGATGATCAGGTGAGTCAATTTAGTGAAATCGTGTTCAGACTCGTGATTACTGACACATCATGCAGGAGGAGGAAACTGTATTCACTGGAATCACAGATGATGAACACGCATATATCATGCAGTTTATTGATGAAGATGATGAGACTCAGGGAAGGTGGGTGACTTCATGTGATATCTTGCTATACCTAACACTGGGAATTTCCTAGATTCGTTTATCACCCAGACTCGGAGACATTCATAGTGACTTTGCCAAGCTAGGCTCACGAGCAACCCATCACACAAATCAACTTCGCTTTTCAATCGGATTACACATCAATCAGCCATGACAACGTGCTTGTCCAAGTCCACGCACATGCAAACAGCTGCTTTTCGGGTGACAGTATCCATGCGGACCCTGATATTCACATCATCTGCATGCCATTCGTTGATATTGGGGTACCGAACAAGTCCATCTCCCTCTGGATTCTAGAAAATTGTTTGTCCCAGACTGAAAGCGCAGGCCAACAAGATATGTCGCATCATTGCCGATGAAAGTGGGATCCTATTGGCTTCGCTAATCAACATGATCAAAGCATGCCAATACACTAATCCAGACCCAGACAGTGAGATTGCACAGTGTTTCGATCAAAGCCAGTGATGTCTTTTGAAGAGTGGATGCCCCTGAGGACACGATCCAACCAGTTTGGCCCTGTCATATCTGAGGGGCACAGCTGGGTTGAACTCTCAAAGATTGAGTTTCATACATGGATTCGCCCCAAAGACAGCACAATTGATCTTGAGAATGATGACCCTTCAGTGTATTCTAAAGGGGTGAGTGATGACTTGTTCACATTTTCACCTTGCCTGAGCACGCACTTGCAGAGTCTTTTCCCCATTGAGAACACCAAAGAGATGGACACAATGATCGGTCGAGGCATAGCAAGGATACAAGACGTAATCCTCCATCACTTAGTCTTACTTACTTGATCCAGAAGGTGACCACAATGCTGTATGCCAATGGACTCCACCTGCAAAGGTGATCAGATGGAAGGAGATCAAGACGTCATTAGTAACTGCAGTGTGGGCAACTGCATATAACCGCTACAAGCCCGGCACCATAGTCTCCTGAAGCGCAAGGCAGAAGGGGCTGATGATAGGTCAACAAAGAAGGCACGTGTTTGAGTGTAAGTTCTCCTTTTGTCAAAGACAATTAATATCTGACTCATAGCCTTGCACAGCTGTGCGATCCAAGTCCTCTTGGGTGACGTCCATTGATCCATGCCTCATCCATCTATCATTTTATATCCACTTTCCCTGGCTCATGTATTCAAGCTTTCACGTACTTTCTTGTGTATCATGAATCATGTCGTGTTGTTGATTGTATTCTCCTCAATACTACTACACTTGTATATAAACTGAACTTCTGGACTTAAAGCTTATAGTGCTCTTCAGAGCCTTCACTTCATTGCATGCATCGTCCTTGTCGGGATCGGCGCCCGGCAGGCAGTGTTGTACCTAAGCCCACCTTTGTGCCACCTGCATCTCGGGATGCACCCACACTCAACGTCAACATCAACCACACTGATGGACTCAGAATCCTTTAACCTTGATGTATCTGGATCCAGTGATGACACTGACCCAGCACCTCCAGTACATAAAGCCAACAAGAAGACAAAGAAAGGGCCGGCACCTGCCAGTGTACCTTTGGATTTTGAAGCACCACCAGATCCTCTCCTTCAAATGCAGGCATCTCAAAAAAACTGCAACATGGATGATATTAACTATTTCTTTCAGAAGCAAAAGGACAAAGACACTATTTGTGTCATTTGCGAGTAAGTCTTTGCTAGTGTACACTATTGATTCATCCAACTATTCACATTTCTAGGGCTGAGCAAAAGCCAGATCCAGCTACATGGGATGGGAGCCATGGAAAAAGAAAATGGGAATACTCCAGCAATACTGGGAATACACCATTGCGTGGACATGTCAAGAGGTTTCATTTACTCCTCTATCTCATTCTGGCAGAAGAACGTGGGTGGTCCATCTTTGTCATCAGTGTCAAACTGGCCTTCGAAATGGGATACACACTAGCTGAAATGTGTAAAGTTGTTGAGGGAGGCGCCAAACTATCTAACCTTCCCAAGTGCGCAGCTGGAGCCAGTAGTACTACCTTAGCTGGCCTCTGTGATAGAGGTTCGATCCCAGAGTTCACGCATACCACCTTCCTTCAACACCTTGTATCTTTCATTGTTGCTGACGATCAGGCAAGCCCTTGCACAATTTCATTATTTCTTACTCACAACAGTCAACAGTCCATCAATGTTATCAAGTGTCTTGAATTCCGATGCCTCCTTTTACTTTTCTGCCAAGAACTTTGAGATAAGGATATTCCTCACCATACCAAGATCCGCACAGAAATTATCAAGGCCTGGCAAGAGTATTTTGTGACTCTGAAAGATGATATGGCTGTACATATTTTTTATCTTCATAATCTACAGATTCTCATCATACTTAGAATGCCATTGGGACGATCTCATTCACTGCTGACATCTGGTCATCACAGACTCTCGGCGCATATTTAGCCTTGACAGCTCATTGGATCGCAGAGAACCAGAAGTTGGCAGCGCTTGAGCTGAAGGCAGCACTGATTGCATTTTGCCAGATCAAAGGAAGTCACACCGGAAAGTACTTAGCAAAGACAATCTTGTATTTACTTGATCGTGCAGATATCACTGTGAAGGTGCGGTGACCTGTCAGATACCAACCTTCACTTACATTAATTCAGGTTGGACATTTCACCATGGACAATGTGGGCAACAATGCAACATGTATGGAAGAACTTGCCAAACTGCTGGAACAACGCGACATCACTTTTGACCCACTTGACAGGCAGGGTCATGTGTTTCTCCCACATTATGAATATATGTGTACAGCACGTCACTGATCATTTCACTAACTCCATTGTTGCTGCACAAGAAGTCTCACAGGCATGGGATGCAACGATTGATGGCGTTGTGATGGACAAAAAAACTTACATTGCAGCTATCACAAAAAACCCAGTTGCGCTGGGCCGGTCAGCTATCAAAGCAATCCGAGTATCTGGACTGCATTGCAATCAATTCATGGAGGTTGTCAAAACCGGAAATGCCAAGCAATGGTTCAAATCTCCTTCGAATGAGCTGGTTACCATTCCTGAGGTTGAACTCCTTCATGATGTCTGCACGAGATGGGACTCGACATATTTCATGATAAATCACTTGCGAGCAATGCATCCAGTAAGTCTAATACATGTCATTTTCACTCATGCTATATATTCTCGTGTCAGGCCATAGACTTCTTCCTTAGCACGCCTAATCAGCAGGACATTTCTGGTCATAAGATGACCGACTCAGAGTGGCAAGTTCTCAAAGACCTTGAAAATATTCTAGATGTACATATACAACATCCACCCTTCATTATCTTTAATTTTAATCCTGTTTGCTACTCAATTACAGGTACCTCATAGAGTGCAGCAGCAGATGTCATCTGAGAGCATGCCCTGGTTGGGTAGTGCAGTTCCCTGCTTCGAGTTATTCATGACCGCATGGGAATCACTTGCTACCAGATTTCCCCGACTCTGTCCCTCTATCGACATTGGCTTGGAATGGGCTAAGTCATACTATGTTCGCATGGACCTGACAGATGCATACATTATAGCAATGTGTAAGTCTATTATACTTGGTGATAAATAACTACTAATTGAAATGCCCATCACATTACAGTGATCGATCCATCAGTCAGACTCACATGGATCAAGGACTACTGGGAGGATGATTGGATAACGCATGCTGAAAGTATGATACACAACCTTGTAAGTACTAACTGACCATCCAATGGCTCTCTAAGCTTTTACACTAATCTTATTGTTTAGATGGTAGAATACCAAAACCAAATTTCACCTGAGGCTTCCCAGCAGTCAAATACCACTCACACCTCCAAGGTTGACACAATCAACTCACTAGCTCAACTTTATGGCCTTGGAGATATGCGCGTGAAGCATCTGCAGCAGTCTCAAGGCCCACAGACTATTGAGCAAGAGTATCAATCTTATGTTAATGATGACCTTTGGGATGAAGGCATTGATGTACTCAAATTCTGGGAGGTAGGTTGCACCGTTTTATTCTTTCAACTGCAGTACTAAAAGTCCCTGCTTTTGATAGATGAAGCGGAAGACATACCCAACATTATTTGCAATTGCCATGGACTATTTGCCTGTTCAGGCCTCCGCAGTCCCATGTGAACGAGTTTTCTCATCAAGCACAGAAAACTGATACAAAAAAACGGAACTGAATCAGTGAGACATTGATGGAGGCATTACAGATGTCAAAGTACGGCCTGAAAAAAGAACGGCTCAATTTCACTCAACAGTTCACAATATCACAGCACAACCTTCCTGGTGATGATCCTGATGAGCTGAGTGGAGCGCAACCAAATGAATCTCAGGATCCTACTGATAATATACTAGCTACTATCGCATCAGAGGAGACCCATGACGTGCTAGACAAACTTTATATTTTTCCACAGCCTTCATCTTGGACTGGTTAGAGGCTAGAGGCTACCTACAACATAGCATTCTGAACTGTGATCTGCGTACTACTATACCTATGCACTAATCAATACTATGTTGATTTTTGACTGATTTTACCTGAGGCACGTAAAACACTGCGGCACATGACCTCGCTGATGAATCAGCAACCCTCATATCTGTCCTCAGTTCGCGCTTCTGTTGTCTTCCCATTGTAGGATGCACTGGATCAGTACTTATGCTGGAGGACCACTGGTCAGCACTGAAACCACTCACCAACAGAGCTCGGTGGGCTCATGTGTTGCCATTTTGTGTCCAACGTGAGTTTTTTATTTTATTTTTTCAAACACGCCCCTCCCCATGATGCCTGGTTTGGCCGTTCGCCCCAGGCCGATTGGCGGAGTATCACATCCCCCTTCCTCCACATACATCTTTCTTTTTCTTTTTACACCCCTCCCCATGACACCTGGTTTGGCCGTTCACCCCAGGCCGATTGGCGGATTATCACACCTCCATTCCTCCACACCCGCCTTTCTTTTTCTTTTTTCAATGCAACTCGGCACACATTCACATCCACATTCGCAGTATCTCACAGAAGTGAACACTGGAGCTCTTAAGGCTTGTGTTCAGGCAACCCCTTCTAATGGCTGGTCAGAGATACCTAGCATATGGCGGATATGACAGGAAACTCACTTTATGGACGGTCAAAGACATTGTCACGACCAACTCGCATCCAAAGCTGCTAAATCTTTCGGATCACTAAGAATGTCATATCGCCCCCTGCCTGACGCGGACAACTATGCAGACAACTACAGTCCTGATGGCGCCTCTGGCAGCAGCACTGATGATCTCACACACCCAAACATTGACGAGCAGAACAGACTGCTCGTGGAGAAGAGGCTCCTCCATAAGTTGGATCTTTGAGTAGGCTTCCTGGTTCTGGTGTACATTATGAACTGTGTGAGTACTTGGTACACCTAGTGTTTCCGCCATTGCCCAAACCCTTTGCACAGATGGACCGTAATAATGTAGCGTACGTGGCCAAGCTTTGAAATCACTTAGAGAAGCGTAGCTTAACCACCCTCTTGCAAGTGTGGTGAGGCTGCGCGGTTTTGAGGAAGACCTTAACATGACCGGGAACCAGTTCAACACACTCGTCAGCATCCTTTATGTGGGATATTTGTTGATGCAAGCTCCTTTGTATGTACCGGAACTAAGTTGTCATTCTGTGGCATCTCCGAGAATTCACAAGCAATACTTTGTTAGATTGCATGAACAGGCCATCAATGTATCTCTCAAGCTGCATGGCAATATGGGGTGCTATCACCTTGTTCACTGGTATGTGCATCCCTCGTTTAACCAGCATTGCCTGACGATGGTCATGGAAGGTGCGGTACGAACGTCGGTATCCATCACTCTTGCGGTGCCATTCACTCCAGAGTTAACTTTGCTTTAGGTATTGTGCCGCCCTTATCTTGCGCTTCTTGCTTGGATTCGTTGAGGCAGCGTTCTATCCCAGAGCTGTATTCCTTCTTTTGCGATGGTATAGTCATCCCATACCTCCGAACAGTTCATATTGAAATCTCTCTAGGTACAAGCACAACAAGCTAGGGCTGCACACAGCGCTCCTTACTTGTGGGAGCTCATTAGTAATGCTTTCAACACCCTTATAGCATCAGGAATTTTGGCAGGCCTGGATGGTACACTGGGTTTTACGGCTTGGAGGTCTGAAACGAGATTTGCATGCTCTCAAAGGCAATGCTGAATTTGATGCTGAAGGTGGCTTTTCTTCCTGGAGGGCACTTTGACCATCGTAGTTGCAGTGTCTGCAATTTGGATTTTACCAGACTTTCCCTCGACGCCGAGCGCCTGGTTGTTGCCTGACGAACAAACACTGGTGAAATGACAGATGAAGGAGGACGCCGCGGTCGGAAATGAGGACGAAGACAAGCCCACAGAGGGATTTTCTGGTCTTTCTGAGGCTCTTATCCATTGGAAAGTATGGTGGCTTGGTGTTGCTCTTACTTTGATGGTCGTTTCTCTATCATTCAGCAATTTCTTCCCGACGCTATCCGCTACAATGGGTTACAACGCCACCATCAGCCTCTTGCTCTGTGCACCTCCGTGGATTTTGGGAACGGCGACCTCATTTTTGGTGGCCAGGTCAGTCTCTTACTCGATGGGCTCGACAGGTGAATTGACAATATGCAAGGCACTCCGATGCGACCGGTGATCGCTTCTGGCATATCACTGGCCCACTACTGGTTGGCATCGTTGGGTTTATGATTGCCATCTCTACTATGAACATGGTTATTCGTTATCTGTCACTGTACAAACTTCTCTTCCTCATTCTACAATTCCATGGGCTTACGTGTTTCGCAAAGATTCTTTATGACTCAGGCCTCAGTTGCCTATGTTGTCTTTGTGACTTGGGTGTTGAATACTTTCTCTCAATCGCAGTTGAAATGCGCCGCTGCTATAGCACTAATCAATTCAATGGCAACATGTGGCAATATCGGTGGATTGTAGGTTGACAGTGACCTCGTACTGCACTACCACTGACGCTATCCCAGTTACGTTTGGCTGTCCAGTTGGGGACCTTCATACGTGAACTCATATCTCATTTGCATATTGATGAGCGTCATGTCTATTGCGATGTGCTGGGCATTTAGGAGACACTGTTGGAGAACTGTGGAAAGGCAAGGGTGGAAGCATACATACACTGGCGCTTTCACTGGATGGGAAGACAATTGTGTGCAGAAGGGTGAATGGAAGCATTCAGTGATGGACAACCAATGGAGAGATGATCAAAGGCATTTGGATGAGTGGTAGTCAGAGGGTGACTTCACTCTTGTGGTCACCCAGCGGAGATCATCTCACACATGGGCTCAATGATGGAACAATCCTAATTTGAGAAACAGAAAGCGAAAAAGTCAAGGTGGGGCTGATTGAGACAAAGCACGGCTGGGTGGGTGCTCTGGCATATTCACCTTCAGGTGACAGAATTGCATCAGCTGGTAGTGTGATCTGCATCTGGGATAGGTCCACAGTTATCGTTCTTGCACATGTACAGATCACATGATTGGTATGTACAAGTTTTGTATTGCAATGACTCGTCAACTTCCGGAAGTTGCCGCCACGGCACCACGAATGTGTTGAAATATTAAGTCTTGTTTATTGTGCATATCATTGGCATATCATATCTGTCCTCTGTGTACATCATACTCAGTACTCAATGGTTACTGCTCATGTCAATGGGAGGTATCGACTGAAAGAAAAAATAGGGTTGGGTGCTTATGGTAAGTGAATTTTTATTATTATTACATCTCACTGTGAGGACTGAACTTTGAGACAGGTGAAGTGTACCATGCAAGCGATATCATTGGTGATGGTGATGTGGTTGTCAAGCTCCAATGTATTACTGGCACCACCACCAGCTTGGAGCATGAGTATAACGTGCTCAGGCAACTTGGTGACACTGTTGGCATCCCCCACATCCACTGGTTTGGACACAAGGACAACTATGATGCCCTAGTCCTTGATCGTCTTGGACAGTCGCTTGAGAGTGTATTCAAGACATATCAACACTCTTTCAGCTGCAACACTATAGTGTTCATAGCCCATCAGCTTGTAAGTATTTCCTAAATTACATTTACTGATTCTAAAAATTTCACTAGGTCTGCCGCCTCTAGTACATTCACTCAAAACACTTCATTCATCGTGAGTTGAAGCCTGACAACATCCTTATTGGAACTGGCAAGGATGTGCACAAGATTTATCTTGTTGACTTCGGCATTTCCAAACAATACAGACACCCGCGCACTCGCCTCCACATTGCGTTTGAACAAACCGCCTCCTTGACAGGAACTCCAGCTTTCACATCCATCAATAGCCATGCAGGCATGGAGCTAGGACGTCGTGATGATATCGAGTCCCTCACATACCTCTTAATTTACCTATTTCGTGGATCTCTACCTTGGCTTCACTGTAGCGGCATCTCTGACAAGCAAGTTGTTGAGATGAAGTACAATACGACAAAGTTGTGCCAAGACCTTCCTGAAGAGGTTGAACAGATCCTCACCTATTCACGTTCCCTCTCATTTGACCAGAAACCAGACTACACATTCTTATGTCACCTTCTTCAGGGCATCAACAGTACATCTGAGTCTTGCCAGCAGGACCATGTACCCGACTGGTCCACCATTTCCCCCGCACCTTGCAAGACCCCCATTGGCAATGCAGATTCTACCATGCCCCACCGCTCACATTGTTTGAAAGTGTAGGCTTTTTCTCCATGCGCTATGTATTCTCTGTGCAGCAACCGCCGCCCTCGGACTGTATGGAAATGAGTGCTACTTCAATAAATGTGAGTACACTTATTTTTATATATTCATTGAGTTGTTAACTTAAACAGTTTGCAGGTCTATGTCACACAATAACTGTTTTGTATTCTTGTTTGTATGTCAAAATTTTATGTAACTACTTGACCGCAACAATGAGTGAATTTGAGCCTTCTGTGATTTGGTTCAAGCTGGCTTGAGCTGTGGCTCTATGAGCCTTAGCTAAAGCTGACTCATATGGCTAGCCATGGCAGGCTGGGCTGGATATAATGGCTTGGCTCACTATAAATAGATGAGCTGCTGGTGAAGCTGGCTCTTGGCTAGCCAAGTCGTGGCAACACTACCTGAGCGGTAGATAGAAAATATATATTAGTTCACTGAAAAACAAAAGATCAAGTGAGAATACACTGACACAATTTTCAAATACACACCAATTACAACCAAGCTCGACATCACACCCATTCAGATAGACAGGGTAGGAATATCAGCAAAAAAGCTAAGGATGTTGCAGCAAGTACTAGAAGACATGGTTGACAAACAGCCATGTTTAGGGCCGGAGTGCATTCAAGCAGGAGTCTCTGACATGCAGGGGACTTTGTGCTATTTGTGATAATCAACCTACCAATCGGACTCGTCAGTCAGATGCATCTCATGATCCAGGCCCAGTCATCAGGTGGAGGTAATGTTACCTATAGATAGATTGAAGAACCATGATACTATCAAATGAAGGCCAGGTACCAGGTCCAGAGAACCATGGATTGAGTACTGGACCAGGATCCTCCACTGATACATCAATCCTATAGATAATAGACACCTGTGGACCATAGGAATCCATGTATCGGTGTTGCCCTCTTATTGTAAGTACTTGATGTATTATTCTTACAGTATGGCCTGATATGAGTACGCTTCCATTCATCCACTGTAGTCTTTCATACTTCCTCCTCCTTTGTGTGGTGGTCTTTGTCTCACATTGTTCAGGTGGCATCCAGATCGGGATTTGTGGAATCTTTGGATTTATCTTGTGAATTGCTAGAGATCAGGGTGCTGTTAATTTCGCTTGGTCCTCCTACAGTGCTGTTGATATTACCAAAGACATCATCTTCCCTGACTTTTTTAATTCCTCTAATACCAGACCATTCAGTCAAAACCCCACATAGAACTGGTACCCCGGATGTGCCAAATGGTCGTAGAATGTGTTTAGCCAGGGGCTGGCCGGTGGTGCTAAATCTTTGTATATGTGACACTGGCAGGGACATCGATACTATCCTGGCCAATTGTAATTCTACCTACAGGTATCTCTGATCAATTAGGTACTGTTTGTTCTGGCTGGGCAGTATACACACCACTAAGAGGACAGCCAGACTGGCTGTCACATTATTGTGGGTTAGGTCTGGCCAGGGTGTAGGAGAGGGTCTGGCTTGGGTTTCTCTTGCCAATAGGCTGGCCAGATTGGCATATATGTAGCCACAGGAGCAGGTCTAGCTGGGGTGATAGGCCTAGTTCTGGCCAGGATGTATATATTATGGTCACTGTCAGGCACACCATGTAGCACAGGTACTGGCTGGCTCCATATATCATATGTGACAAAACCAGATGATATCCCATGTCCATCTGACTCTTCCTAGACTCATCTGCAGGTATCTGTCTCCTACAGTAATGCTGGCACCCCACTTTCTCCTTCATCACATGACTACTTATTATGCTTACTCATTTCTTACTGATCATTCACATGTCAAAGTAACATGAACACTTCCATAGGATTCTACAGTATTCTATCATATGATTTCCCTTTTCCTCTTTCTGTACTTTTACTCACTATGTTTTCCTTTTCTGACTTGGTCCGTGTGCACTTGCTCACCTATATAAACTATTATCTACATCTGTACTTTTCCTTAACTTGAATCTACTAGGTTTTACCTGATAGAACCACTGATCTGATCTAGCAAGCCCTTGAAACTTGACTAACCTTTGAACCTCTGAATGCTGTCATCTTGATTATCCTTTATTGGATCATGATGGAAGAACTATCCTAGTCATAATAAAAGATTCAAGTTACTTTCCATACTTTACTAGTCTAGTATCACTGAACCCTTGAACCCAGAACAAGTAGCCAACATTTCATGGCAATGCAGACCAGAACCTGTAGAGTCTTCAACATCCGAAGGATCTTCTACTCCAGAAACTGCACCAAGCTCACCAGCCTTTAGAGCACAGAACCCTACATTGATTTCCCCAGCCCTTGCAGAATTTTCCCTCACACCACTACCTAGCTTTCCCTCACTTCTTCCCCAACGACCTCCCATTACGGCAAACATTGCAAAAGACACTGAATACAAGATCAGAACCTCTGACTTTGATGGAGATAGGGAAGAGTTGAACCAATGGCTACTCCAGACCACCGCTTACCTCAATATCAATGAGAAGCTCTATGATACTAATAGGAAAAAGGTCATTTCACACTCTTTCATATGATTGAAGGCGCAGGCGCCACTTGGATAGAAAGCTTCCTAGAACTTGCACAAGACCCCATCCATGTAGACACCAGTGGCCAGCAAATTGGATATGGGACTTGGACCAACTTTGTCAGAGACTTCAAGAAAGCCTTTGCTCCCCTTGACCTCATTGCCACAGCCATCAACAAACTTCAAACCCTGAAACAAGGGAATGATTTCACTGAATACCTTTCCTGCTTCAACCAGTATATCACTTGTGCAGGAATCACTGGAGACACTGCAAAGATCCAATTCTTCATTGACGGTCTTCATCCTGGCCTAGTCAGCCACCTCTATAACACCAGAGAAGTTCTCACAGAATTTGATAAGCTTGTTGAGAAATACACTAATATTGATAACACTAGACTCCACCTCAATGCCATTAGAGGGTGGACAAACATAAACCCACAGAAGAAGAAAAACTATGGATCCAACCACTACATCTCTGCCAGAGATCCTAATGCCATGCAAGTAGATCGCTTATCTGATGCCAATAGAAGGGAGTACATGCGCACTGGGAAGTGCTTCAGGTGTGCCAAAACTGGCCATTGTGCTAATGACCCTGCCTTTCACCCTTGAGGAGATACTGGAAGGAATGATAGGAAAGTACTGGTAAGGTGCGAAGCACCTGAAGATAAAGATGATGATGAAGGAGCTGAAGAAACTAGGAGGATGGATTTTTAGAAAGAAGGACTGCTATGACATCAGTACCTTCCATTCTGATACACCTTGTACAAACTATAGGAGAAAAGAAAGAATTTCAGGTACTGGCTATCCTCATCTCCACAAAGCATGCTCAAACCATTGATACCACTGTCATTTTTATTGCGGCACAGCTGGAGCTTTCATCAGCTGGGAATTAGTCAAAGAACACAAAATCCCAATCCATCGTCTCTTGAAACCTTTCCCAATCAAACTTGCCAATGGCTCCCTCTCTAAAGATGACCCAGTTTCTTATTACTGTGTCCTTGGAATCAAGATCGATCAACAAATCATGATAGGAAAGTTCAATGTAACCAAACTTGGATGAATATATAAGATCCTTCTTGAAATACCCTGATTACCCAGCCATTGATTGGATGCTCAATGATCTTGATCCCATGAACCCCCCACTCTGCAAAGATAGAACAATCCATCAATAAGCAACAAACCGCCAACAAACCTCTGTCCTATCTTCAAACTCCTTCAAAGAAAACCGCTGTTGAGGAAGTATGAGATGAATCCTTTCCTCCTCTTCTCCCCATTCCGTCAGAAGGAAGATGTATGGGTAACTGATCACTTTGCCCATAAGGTAGAATAAGTCACTATCTACCCACTTTCTGACAATGAAATTCTTATTGAATGTACCAAAGATGGAACCTCAGTTTGAATCATTGAGAATCTTTCCTATGACTCCCCATTAACTAAGGATGGAACTTCCGCTATCAAATCCACCGCACAGCCTCCAAAGCCCCATTACAAAACTCATGGATACTCGCCACTTCGATTGACAAAGAAGAATACCACAAGACAAGTAACAAAACTCAGGAATTCGCAATGGCAGGAGAACAAGCAAAGAAGAAGAAGTCTTTTGAAGAACTTGTACCTTCCCATCTTCACAATTTCGCTGATGTGTTGGCTAAAGATGGACTAAATAAACTCCCTCCTTCTAGACCAGGGATCGACCATTGTATTGAAATGAAACCAGGATTCATTCCAAATCATTCAAATCTATCCCTTATCAGAAAAAAGAGCAAGAAGCCGTCAAAGTGTTCCTTGATGAGCATATCCAGAAGGAATTCATCTCCGAATCAAAATCCCCCCAAGCTAGTGGCTTCTTCTTCATAGGAAAGAAAGATGGTTTGTTATGACCCTGCCAAGATTACCAATATATCAATGAATGGATGATCCGAAACACCTACCCACTTCCACTGATTCCCCCTCTTATCACCAAACTTTGTCTATCTGACTCTTCCTAGACCCATCCACAGGTATCTGTCTCCCATCCATAGCTGTCTGCACCACCCATCCAACACTCGCTCGCCCATGCACACATGGATGATCCACCATCCACCTGCATGATCGGATGCAAGCATGTATGTGGATGTAATGATGGTATTGGAATGTTTTGAGTGTACATGTATAGTGAGTGTGTTCAATACAAGTTGTGGACTCATAGGCAAAACACATGGTCAATTAGCAAGTGGGTTTTCACCCATATATCAGAGGTGCTTTGGTAGATATTTTCCTTCAGTCATTTCTATCA
>JABCPV010000393.1:0-26247 GCA_016584345.1 Suillus ampliporus | reverse complement strand
TCTATTTTCAGCATCTCACGTTCCGTATCCCCGGAGTTCCCACCATCCCCTGAACATTCTCTTGTTCCAAAATCGAAGGGGAAAGAAAGAGCTCGCGATGTGTCGCAGCCTCGACAGTTCACGAAAATCCATCCATCCACTCCCATTCGACCCTCAAAGGGAAAAGCTAGGGCTGACGACATCATCCCGACCAGCGATCAGTCCGAGGCGAAGCACGTGCAACGATCCGAGTGGAGCCCTGGAGCACACAATCGACAGTTTGCCCCAAAGTCGAATGCTTTGAAGGGGAAAGTCAGGGCTGATGATGTCAGAGAGGACCGCTCCTCCTCGATATCCCTGTTCAGCTCGCCCACGGTAGCACGCATAGCATACAGAAAACGCCGCCTTCTCAGCGAGCAGGATGAGGATGAGGATGAGGACGAGGACGAGGACGAAGATGAGGAACCATCTAGGAGACTCAAGCGTCTCCGGCTACCTCCAAATACAGTGGCGACGACCGAGATGGAGGTCATAAGCATTTCCAGCGACGACGACGACATGTCCAGTTTCATCGTGCCCGACAGCAGCCAGCCGTCTATACCCCCACCGGCGGTTGAACAGGTCAGAGGGCAGATTCGGGGGGCGATCGGAATAATCAGGAAAGACCCTGCCGCGAAAGAAAAGAGCCGGGAGCAGATGCACGCACTCACCTCAGTTATGACTGAAAATCGAGACCTCGTCATCATCATGAAGACAGGAGGAGGCAAGAGCATGTTGTGGATGGTTCCCCAGGTGCTCGACGACGAAGCTAAATGCCTGGTGGTCTGCCCCTTCTCCGCGTTGCTCGATGAACAGTATGCAAAGACGGCTGCCACTGGACTGCGTTGCCACGACTACTGTAAATCCAAAGAGGTGGCCGACAACGTCCAGGTTCTATTTATCCAGGTGGAGCACTGTTCGAGTCTGATTTTCGCGAGGTAAGTCAGACTCATCTTTCCATGATCTCCGGTCGCTGATCAGACCCGGAAAGCTTCCTCGTGTCCCCTCTGGGGAAGAAGTTCAGCCGAGTGTTCATAGACGAGTTTCACGACATGCTCAATTGCCATCCAGGTCGCGCCGAGAAGTGGAAAGCCCTCGGTCAGCAATTCGCGAAGATGGAGATCCAGGTCATACTCCTCACCGCCACGATGCCTCCTCACCGGCTCGACAGCTATCTCAAACCGTTCAGACTCAAGAAGGACGCCATCCTGACGGTCAGATACGCGACAAATCGACCCGAGATCGGAATGCACGTCGTACACGTCGAGCCCATCGCAGCAAAGCAGTCTCTCGCCCACATCGTTCACGCTCTGAAAACACTTCTGAAGGACGAAGAGCGCATCCTGGTTTTCTTTGGCGCGAACCGTGACGCGGGCGAGTTCGGGAAGGAAAACAAATCTGCCGTGTATCACAGCGAGCTCTGGGAGGCCGGAAACACCAAGGCCTACAACCTCGACCTCTGGGACAGAGGCGAATCAAAGGTGATGGCTTGCACGACGGCTTTCGCTCAAGGGATAGACAGATCCAACGTGAGATTCGTCGTCATATTCAGGCCAGCGTATGGCCTTCTGGTGAACAATCAGATGCTGGGTCGCGCGGGTCGGGACGGGCTAGAGTCTCACGTATTCTTCGTCACTGACCAGTATGGGATCGTGTCCTTCTCCGGCGGGAAGCAATGCGAGGACCAGTGTGTAAAAGAATTGAGCGAGATGGTCCACGGCGACTCGTGCAGGCGGTACGCCAACATGGTCTGCATGGATGGTGAGAACTTCGCTACCAGATGCACCGAAGAGCCTCGTGGAGTCCCGTGCGACGTGTGCGATCCAAACAGCCCGATGCAACGGCTTGCGATGGAAGCTATCGAAAACCCTATGAGACCACTTCATGGCAAGGCAGCTCCGCCGCCGACCGTCGTGCCAGGCTCGGGAGGGACACCCTCTGTGAAAAAACCTTCCCCTGCCTTCGTTCCGGCGTCTTCATTGTTTGATACCGCCCTTGATGTGAGCGTGAGTTGTTAAGCGTCCTACGATCCGGTCCGCTGCTCACACATGGACACAGGGGCCTGAGCCTGCCCAGCCGCTGTCCCAGGAAAGCGATGACATGTACGGGTATGACTCGCACATAACGTCGTCTCAAGCTCGGATCCTCGACGCAATAGAGACCATCCATCAGCCGTCGGTGAGTGGGTCCCAGGCGATCGTGATGTGCCGTCCCGCTGATGCAGATGGCATGTTGTTTCCAGCGTGCCTCGGGATCCAAGATGAAGGAATACAAGGTATGAATCGTGTCCGCGTCGTCCGACGGCTCTGACGGTGTTACACAGTCGTCGTCGCAGCCGTCCGCGCGCATAACCCCAATGGTCGAATCGCCACCGCCTCCTCCTCCTTCAACGCATCCCAGCGGCTCCCTGTCGTATTCGGCAAGAGCAGATAGGGTTAATCAAGCTCTGAGGAGTCGTCTCGCACGCACCTCCCGCCTCAGCAGATACATGCAGGTCTTAAAAGGCCGTTGCCCCGTTCACTTTGCGAGCAAAGTCCAACTCGTCGCCGAATCCAGCCACTCCTTTAAGGCGTGCGATGCAGCGCCAATGGGAGACTACCATACCTTCAAAAGAAGCTTCACGTTCGCTCCCTACACATATTGCTTCCAGTGCTGCATGCCCCAGTCCAGGAACAACAATGGAGAGGAACCAGCATGCCATTCCGGCTTCTCCTTCCAGAAAGGGGTGAGGTGCCCCTTCGACGCCTTCATCTTCAAGGCAGTCTTCTGCATCTGGCAGAAGGAGGAGTTCAGGCACCTGGTGATAAAGGATCTCGCCCCGGATCGTACGTTCGAGAGGTTGGAAGAGTTCTCGGCTTGGGCGGTGCTCGAGGAGGCCGAAGAAGGAAAGTACAACAATTGCGTTGAGGTGTTCCTTTGGTTCTGCGGGGAGATAGAGAGGGAGAAGCCCCAGTTCTTTCTCTGACGGACTCATCGTCGTTCTCATTCTCATGTCACTCACAAGGGTCAGGACACACGTCCGCGTCGCTCATTCATGCTAGGGTAACTCTTATCACTGCTGCCCGACTCGACCGCTACTTTCGTTACATATAGCTATCGTAATAAAATCACACATATGACCGAGCGATCGCTCATTCGCAGTGAGCACCGGCCCTCACCGTATCGACCGAAAACGATGGACATGTTGACAAGCCGCGAGCATAAGATTTCCATGGATGACCTTCGAGAATGGGACTCATCATATATTGTCTGGCGACGCCGTTCGACAAAGACATCACCATTTCGCACCGATTCTCGCATATGAGATTCCTATATATATCTGTAGATCCCTGGCTGTGGTCACACCGCGCAATAAAATGACGGAAATCGCAGCGTATGCCGAATATTGATAAAATATCGTCGTGCGAATGACCTCGATTGATTGATAAATATGTCTGCGAATGTGCAATACATCGAGAAAGAAAAGAAAAAAAAAAAAAAAAAAAAAACAAAAAAAAAAAACAAATCAACGTCCGTGCTTTGTGTTTCCCCAACCCAACCCATGACAAGCTGTCCATGGTGCCGGACACGTCCAGAACTGTCCAGGGCTGTTCCGGACCGTCCTGGACAACGAGCATCGGATGCCTCACCATATTATATTGAATGTTCGATCGTGTTTTTATGCCACTGATGCGTAAACTATGATCTCACCCCGATGCACGCCCATTGTCCTCGACATGCCTGATGAACTACTACATGATACGCAAGTCAATCCGTATGATCATCGTATTCAGATGGAGTCTCGCCCCACTCGCCGACGATTTCTCTCCTCGTGGGGATGTAGCCCAAATCTTCATATCCATCTTCCTCCAGATCTGATGCACGACTGGTCAGAACGAGGATGGTCACTTTATAAATGCACGCTGATGCTCGCCTTTGGGGTCAGATTCATCCGTCTCTGCCACCATCCTAAACATGACGGTGCCTCCGACATCATACTTGGGCGCAAGGGTGAAGCTCATCAGCCCTCCCCTCAACTGATCTCCGTGAAAAACCCAGGTGTTCCATTCCGTCCCTCGAGTGAAAAAATGGCGATAGTCATTGAGGCCCAGCTGCTTCATATGATTAAAACTGAGTGGGATCAGCTGCGCTGAAGGCTTACAAATGACGGGTATGGCATCACGATGTTTGGATCATCGTGCTTGATGCCGACCAGACCCAATCCAAAGTCGTATTGTCGCTCTCCGTCGTCTTCAGGGCGCCCGTGTCGTTCTGATCGATTAAGCTCCAGGTGGAGGCTCCCACCGACCGTGGTGCCGACTCTAAATTGAACCTTGGCCCTGGAAAATCTTGCACGATGACTTCCAGGAGGTGATACATCGAAAACGAGTCGAACGAAGTCTTCCTTCGCCTTGAATGAGATCTCAGTCTCAGCTGTGATCTTCCGGCTCCTCGATTCTAACGAGCATCAGAACAAGTGATGGAGCACTCGCTTGCGTGAAATGACGCTCACCCGACAACTGAGACGGTGATGGAGCTGCTGCTGCTGCTGCATCGACATCAGGAATAGGATGAGGACCAAGTGATCGAGGCTCTTACCCTGCATCATATTTGGCCAGGGAATGTTGAATGCGTGGTGGTGGTGACTCTGATACCGTCGTTCGATCAGTTACGTTTAAGACTGCTTGCCTTATGTGGAGGTCCCGGACACAAAAGAGTCGGACTCGTCCAGAACCGTCCAGAGCCATTCCGGACTGTCCCGGACTCGGATGGAGTTCAGGGGCTCGGAGTTTGAAATCGTGTCAAAGAGGATTCAGTAGCCCTGTCGTAGAACACTTTGTAGACTGCTACGTCATGGCCAGACATCGCTGGCGTGTCGATGCTCCGAAAAGCAAACTCAAAAATCAGCCCTCCACTCTCAGAGGAGGATGTGGGTGCACTGCGTTTGCATATTGATATCATGGGTCTCGACCGTCGGAGGTTCAATCATTCTGCGAAGGATCTATGCATGCGTAAAACGAGATATGGTCTGCCTCGTTGCACAAAGCACTAACATGAATCTTTCTCAGGCATGGCATTCAAGCTGCCGAGCAATATCAGCTTGCGTACTCTCGATGGGTTCCAGCGCGACGTATGCAGCAAGTACTTCATCTTGACCCACGTCGCCCCTCACGAGCTCCGAGTCATCGTCGATCATCCTTCGTGTCTGTTCATTCGACTGATCCGATGCGGTGAACAAAAGGTATATAATGGCAGAGACTCCGGACAGAGTCATCCCTCAGCAGCGTATCAATTTTCTGGCGGGCTTCGATGCAGTTTGGAGGTAGCGGAACAAATCGCAACGCTTGCAACCGAACGTTTGCGATCGCCCCACAACAGTCAGCCTACATCTTCGTCGTCGTGCTGCACCTTATCGATCGACATTGGAGGTAAGAAACGCAATGAATGGCTTGCACATCGAACACGTCCCGACAGCTACCTCACAAGGTCGGCGCAGGGGGTCCAAGCTCGATATCCCACCCAGCGGCCCCAAGTACAGCAGCTCTTCACTACGATTCCAAAGTTCGGGCGGTACGCATCGCCCTGCATGCACGACGACGGGAATGATAACAATATACGACACGATCATCCTCAGTCCCGGTCTATTTACTTTACCACACGGTCTGCTACTCGTGGCCTGCCGGGCCAATTCGGGGCATCGTGTGGCAGCGGATGAAGTCCACCTGCTAGACCTGTGGCATCTATCATTTCTAGTAATGCAGGAGCTCTGCAAAGGACCGGTCGACGGCATACGTGGCCTGATGCTGTTTTTTCTTCTTCTTCTTCTTCTTCTTCTTCTTCTTCTTCTTCTTCTTTTTTCTTTTTGGCTTGCTGGTAAATGGACTCAGAGGTCCCGGACATGGACGCGTCCAGAACCGTCCAGGGCTGTTCCGGACCATCACGGACAACAACCACATCGGACGTGCAGGACAGCAGCTTCATCGGACCGTCGAATCGGACAAGGCTGCAGACGCGAGGAGGGACAGGGACGCTCACACATAAGAGGAGGAGGGACGGGGACGCTCACATAAACAGAGGAGGGACGGGGACGCTTGCACACAAATGGAGGGACGGGGACGGGGACGCTTACGAAACGCGGGGATGGGGACGCTTGCACACAAACGGAGTCGCGGGGACGCTTACGAAACGCGGGGACGGGGACGCTTGCACACGAACGGAGTCGCGGGGACGGGGACGTCTCGACCTCAGGAGCGGATGGGAAGAACAAGCGCCGGGGACGCGGGGACGGGGACGGCGGCAAGCGAGGAGGAAAAAGCGTGGGATGGGGACGGACGGCAGAGAGAAGCCGGAGAGAATGGCGGATGGGAACGAAATAAGCGCCGGGGACGCGGGGATGCGGGGACGCGGGGACGCTCCCACGGGGGGGGCACTTCCCGATCGGGACGATCGGGGACGGGGACGCTTGGAGGGGCGCGGACGCCAGCAACATATAGATAGAGCACACTCAATAAAATGATTTGCGACGCACATGCCAGGCTTGAGGGAAAAAGTTTGATGGGGAGATTATCGAATAGGACTTAGAGCATGAATGTCCTTCCGCTCCTGGGGTGAGTTATGATAGCAGAGAGATGTTAGCGAAATGTAGAGGCGCAACTTCTAGTTCTGCACAGAAAGAGGATGCGTATCGTGCACTCGAGAACAATTTCTCTGACAAATTGTAGCAAATCTTTCATCTTAGTTCACCAACACTGCGCCATTGCGCCGCACCAATTTTGCCACTTGCTCAAATTCTGAAACACAACTCTCGTATGAAGTACTTGGATCCAGTGATATCAGTGAGCCTGAAACAACGAGCAACGTCAACACCAGTGCATGGCCTACATTAGGTAGCCCTCAGCATCCCTGCACTGGTAATATTGGGATTCTAGCATCTGGCAGTCTACACTTTGAAGTTCGGCCTACCTATTAGTGGAGATGCTTTTGAATCAATGGTGAAGCCTACACTCCCCTTGGGAGAAGGGCTGGAGAACCAGTGTAATTTATCTGATTCACATCTTCATATGTCGGATCTCGACATATCCACAATATGATTGCTAACCATACTGTTCAACCAACCAGTACTTCTTGAATTCATCGCACAATTTGTGATACGATTTGTCAATGAGTCAGGGTGTGTTCAGTACTTATATGTACTTGGACTTCAAGGAAGTGACTCAGACATTGAAGAGGTGGGATGTGAATGAAGGAACGACTATCTTCATTTGTCTATGGTTTGTCCAGGGGTCTCGGGAGACTACAATATTGATCCTAACGAGGCTGATTTCCACAGAGAGTTTGCACTACACCCGAGCGAATGGTCTACACTCTGTTATGTACTGGGGGTTGTCATAGTCCGTGAAGGAAAGAAGAGGAAGAGCACAATGGATTTTCAAAAAAAAAAAACTTGGCATCCCAGAACTAACCAGGAGCTGTAATATGCTCCACATCCTCATATTCCACAAGCTCCAGCCCATCACTGTGCCCCACGACAAAGACCTTTTCAATGTCTGGCATCATTGCATCTTATGCATCAGGAAAACCCTCTCATGTAAGCTTAGAGCTATTTAGCTAAATTTTTGATAGTTGTACAAATTAACACAATTTAGTTCTAGGAACTATAGTCTAGCACAAGTTGATGATAATTGTCTGTAACTAGTGCAATGTTACAAAGCTATGTCCTGTCCAAGTATAGTTACAAAGAGAAGGACACTCGTCAAGGACATTAGTAGAACTCCATTCATGGGGGGCAATAGGGCCAAAATGTGGAATTAGATGTGCACTACAATGAATATCATTGATTGAAACAATGCTAGCTATTTGTTCTTCATTTTTAATGGTGCATGAGACTTTGCACAAGCCATGATTGTGGTCAGGTGCCTGGAAAGAAGAGAATCATTTGGTGTAGGCGAGGTGTTTCGGAGGTTGGAAAGTTGATGGAAAGAGTATAGGGGGATGAAAAGATCAAATGGACTTGTGCAATATCATGTCGATAAGGCCCGGACAGGGGGGGTGGTGTGCTAGTACACATGGGGAAGATAGAACAATGTAACATATGCACCACAATACATCATGTAGTAGTACAACTTATTCATACAAATGGCCAAAAACTCAAAAATCATGACAATGATAACAACAAGTAACACTGCCAAGCGCTCATCACATGAAATGCATTTTCTTTGCAAGATTGCCATGCCAATGTAACATATGCACCACGATACACCATATAGTAGTACAACTTATTCATACAAATGGCTAAAAACTCAAAAATCATGACAACAAGAACAACAAGTAATACTGCCAAGTGCTCATCACATGAAATGCATTTTCTTCACAAGATTGCTGTACCTGTCTTTGAAATTCTTCATCCACCGCTCGAGATCAAAGAAGTCTTCTCGTAAATTTTCATAATTGAAAAGAGGTAGTGTAGTCCCTGCCAGCCTTCTAATCTAGACAACTTTGACAAAATATCTCTCATTATGTCTAGCTAACAAGGGAGGGTTTTCCTGATGGAGTCTGTATCTTTCTGACCTTGAGACTCATCAAAGTTTCGCAAGATTGCTGTGCCAACATAGCATATGCACCACAATACATCATGTAGTAGTAACACCCAACAATTTATTCATACAAAATGGACAAAAACTCAAAATCACGACAACGACAATGACAAGTAATACTGCCAAGTGCTCATCATATGAAATGCATTTTCTTTGCAAGATTGCTGTGCCTGTCTTTGAAATTCTTCCTCCACTGCTTGAGATCAAAGAAGTCTTCGTCGCTGGAAGCAGTAGTTTGCCCTGCTGTGTCTGCCAGAGTTGACTACCACCCCTGTCATGGTGCCCTGTCCAAAGATTGATTTACTAGCCCTTGATATGACACATTTGTTATTAAATAGGACTCATTATTGAGGTTATTTAAGGCTATGAATGTATCGGTGATATCAGGTTTGTCTCAAAAAATCATGTTCCAAAGTTGGGTGTACTACTCCTATCATGCTGCCCTATCCAAAGATTGATTTACTAGCCCTTGATACAACACATTTTTTATCCAATAGGACTCATTCTGAAGCTCATTGAACCCTATGAATCAATTGGAGATACCAGTTTGGTCTCTAAAGATCATGTTCCAGAGTTGACTACCACTCCTGTCACAGTGCCCTATCCAAAGATCAATTTACTAGCCCGTGATATGACACATTTGTTATTAACTAGGACTCATTCTCGAGGTTATCGAACCATATTAATCGATTGGTGATACCAGTTTAGTCTCTAAAAATCATGTTCCAGAGTTGACTGCCACCCCTATCATAATACCCTATCCAAAGATTGATTTACTAGCCCGTAATATGGCACATGTGTCATTAGCTAGGACTCATTCTCGAGGTTATTGAACCCTATGAATCGATTGGTGATACCTGTTTAGTCTCTAAAAATCACGTTCCAGAGTTGACTGCCACCCCTGTTATGGTGCCCTACCGAAAGATCGATTTACTAGCCCATGATATGATACATTTGTTATTAGATAAGACTCATTATTGAGGTTATTGAACTTCATTAATGCATTGGTAATACCATGTTTGTCTCTAAAGATCATGTTCCAAAGTTGAGTTGGGTGGACTGCTCTTATCATGCTGCCCTACCCAAAGATGGATTTACTAGCCTGTGATATGGTACATTTGTCATTAGCTAGGACTCATTCTCAAGGTTATTGAACCCTATGAATCGATTGGTGAAACCAATTTAGTCTCTAAAAATCATGTTCCAGAGTTGACTGCCACCCCTATCATAATACCCTATCCAAAGATTGATTTACTAGCCCATGATATGTCACATTTGTTATTAGCTAGGACTCATTCTTGAGGTTATTGAACCCTATGAATCGATTGGTGATATCAGTTTTGTCTCTAAAAATCATGTTCCAAAGTTGAGTACCAGCCCTATCATGGTGCCCTACCCAAAGATTGATTTTTTCGGCTTTCATATGACTTGCCTGGCTTTAGCTCGGAAGCTTTCTAAAGGTTATGGAACAATATAAACATGATGGTCATGCCAGATTTGTCTTTAAAAATCATATTCCACAGTTGACCATCCCTGTCATGGTGCCCTACTCAAAGATTGATTTTTTAGCTTTCATGTGACTTGCCTGGCTTTAGCTCGGAAGCTTTCTGAAGGTAATTGAACAATATAAACATAATGGTCATGCCAGATTTGTCTCTAAAAATCATATTCCACAGTTGACCACCCCTGTCATTGCCCAAAGATCAATTTACTAGCCTGCGATATGCCACATTTGGCATTAGCTAGGACTCATTCTCGAGGTTATTGAACCCTATGAATTGATTGGTGATACCAGTTTAGTCTCTAAAAATCATATTCCAGAGTGATTACCTATATCCAAAGATCAATTTACTAGCCCTGGATATGACACATTTGTCATTAACTAGGACTCATTATCGAGGTTATTCAACCCTATGAATGCATTGGTGATTCCAGTTTTGTTCTAAAAATGATGTTCCAAAGTTGAATACCACCCCTGTCATGGTGCCCTACTCAAAGATCAATTCTTCAGCTTTCATATTCCTTGCCTGGCTTCAACAAGGAATCTTTCTGAATGTTATTCAACCATACAAACACGATGGTCATGCCAGATTTGTCTCTAAAAATCATGTTCCACAGTTGACCCACCCCTGTCATGGTGCCCTATCCAAGATCGATTCACTAGCCCTTGATATAACACATTTGTCTTAACTAGGACTCATGATCAAGGTTATTCACCCTATGAATGCATTGGTGATCTATTTTTGTCTCTGACAATCATGTTCCAAAGTTGAGTACCCAGCCCTATCATGATGCCCTATCCAAAGATCGATTTTTTCAGCCTTCACATGACTTGCCTGGCTTTCACTAGGAAGCTTTCTGAATGTTATCAAACCATATAAACACGATGGTCATGCCAGATTTGTCTCTAAAAATCATATTCCACAGTTGACCACCCCTGCCATGGTGCCCCACCCAAAGATCGATTTTTTCAGCCTTCATATGACTTGCCTGGCTTTAGCTAGGATTCATTCTAGAGGTTATTGGACCATATGAACACGATGGTCGAGCCAGATTTCGCTCTAAAAATCATGTTCCAAAGTTGACCACCCCTGTCATGGTGCCCCACCCAAAGATCGATTTTTTCAGCCCTCATATGACTTGCCTGGCTTTAGATAGGATTCATTCTAGAGGTTATTGGACCATATGAACACGATGGTCGAGCCAGATTTCGCTCTAAAAATCATGTTTCAAAGTTGACCACCCCTGCCATGCTGCCCCACCCAAAGATCGATTTTTTCAGCCTTCATATGACTTGCCTGGCTTTAGCTAGGATTCATTCTAGAGGTTATTGGACCATATGAACACGATGGTCGAGCCATATTTCGCTCTAAAAATCATGTTCCAAAGTTGACCACCCCTGTCATGCTGCCCCACCCAAAGATCGATTTTTCTAGCCTTCATGTGACTTGCCTGTCCTTCAGAACTATTTTTCCTGGGGGTTCTTGAGCCCTCTGAACACGATGGTCATGCCAGATTTCCCTGGAAAAATCATATTCCTGAGATATACAACGTCCTCCTCCCCCCCTGATCACCTTTATGTCACTATTCCGATATTGCACCTCAATAACGATATTGAAAACAATGTGACTGAGGTTATTGAGGCCTAGGAATCGATTGGTGATGGTCCCGGAGCATCCAGAGGTCGACAATGATGTGATATGTCAGGTGGGCTGAAAAGTCAGTATTTTGACAATATCTCCACAACCCAACCGCCGTTTTCTTTGATTGTTGGCTCATATCATTCCTAGAAGTGCCCTCCAAGATATGCACCAGCCCGCAAGAAGGAATTTTTTTTCAAGTTTGAAACCTATTTCTGAAATGACCATATAAATGTCATCAGAGACAACAAACATTCATATGGACTCACATAGGGGACTGCATCAGTTGTCACAAACCAAATGTCAGATGATGAGATGAGGGAGAAGCACCACAGTTAGTTGAATAGGTAGCAGGGCCCTCAGCGAGCCTTGGAACATCTCACTGATGGGCTACCTCAGGAGATTGCAAGGATGACTGATGACACATGCCACATTCCCTGAATGGCTGGCAGCTCCCTCAGGGAGCCTCATGGGTCCTTGTGACATCTCATTGATGCTGATGACACATGACACATGACACATGCCCTGAAGGGGTAGCAGCTCCCTGAGGGAGCTGCGCTGGTCCTTGTAACATCTCATTGATGGGGGTTGCCTCAGGGGACTGCAAGGGTGACTGATAATACGTGCCACATGCCTCGAATGGGTAGCAGCTCCCTCAGGGAGCCTCATGAGTCCTTGTGACATCTCACTGATGAGCTCCCATGCAGGGACTGCAAGGTTACAAGGTTGACTGATGACACTTATGAGGTGATCATGGAAGGACAGTAACAATCAGTAGGCTGGGGGGGTGGGCAACGTGAGACGGCTCCCCCAGGGAGCCATCACATCTGCAGGGGATCACTGGCATGCATATGGACACCAAATCACATTAAATGACGACTTTAATTACATTGTCTCAAAACATTAAGGGTATGAGACCTCAAATAGTAGCATGTACACATGAGGTGTCCATCACTCAACCATCAACCATCAACCAACCATCACTCATCGTCAGATCCAGACTCCTCTTCTTCTTGCCTCATATAAATGCGCATGGGAATGGGTGGCACATTGTCAATCCACTCAGCTGCCGGCACATAGTCAGGATCTTGGATTCCTACCTCCTCTAACTCTTCTTCCATCTCATGAACTGCCTCTCCAGCCACATGTTCCGGGTCCCATTGTGGACCAAGTTTGCCGGGATTAATGAGCACGTGAGGAGCATGTGATTTGTAACTGGATGGAAGGGTGATAAAGGCAGAGTCGGGGGTGTATTTCCAGAGACGGTCATTGTATGGCTTGGGGATCCAATATAACTCCTTGAAAAGAGCCCAGTACTTGGTCCTGATGGCATCGATGATAGCAGCTGGTTTGTCCCTCTTCATATCTGCCCACTCCATCCAGTATGTCATGTTGGGATAATTCTGGGGTTGGAGGCGGGGTGCTGTGCCAGGAGGGGGAAAGAATTTATCAAATGCCTCGCGCCATTCCGTAGGATATGCTCTCTTCCACTGGAGACGATAAAAAATAAGAGCAAGGTTGGTCTCTCTGTAAATGTCATCGGTGACAATGAGACGTTCGTGCATGCTGAGGCGGCAATGGGAAGGGGACAATGGGTTGCCCTTCATGTTGCCACATTTCTGAAGGACATCGCTACAGAATTGGTGCCAATGCTTGGTGATGGTGACAGCAAAGGCCTCGTCAAGGCCCGGAGGTAAGTCAAGTCGTTCATCAAATGGCAAATCATCACCAATATCTTGTGGTGGAGGAGGAGCATCATACTCCAGGTCTGCAAAGGCAGCAGACGGCTCAGGAATGTCAGCCCTGTGGCGCTTGGACATGCCTTTCTGTGTATTGACCCGAGATTTTGGAATAGCACTGCGAGGGATGTATGCTGTGGGATAGTGCTTGTTGCGGAGCTCATTGAAATTACAACCAAAGAAAAACTTGTAGGAGGTGTGGCTGATGACTTGCAACCGGGTCATGCGTGGCACATCCGCGATGGGGGGAAACACCATATCTCGGAAGAAGAAGGCTCCATGAGCACAGAAAGGGAGGCCATCCTCATTTTCGATGTGGTGTTGGCGTGGGACGATTTGAATGCCGTCTACATCATAATCTTGCGTGAGGGGGAGAATTGCACACATTAAATCACGTGCAGCCGAACCATCGTCGGGTCGAGAGTGGAGACCATTGGCAAGCCACATGAGTCCTGCGGTGAGAGTGAGGGCAGTGGAAGTGAAGCGGAGCTCAGGCGGGCCTTGGTTCTGGGCCCGTAAGGTGCGAATTATTGATTGGAGGCGGACACATCTCCATTGCCTGTTGTGTGGATGGATGTCAATGAGTGGCACAGATGAATGTAAACAAGGGAACAGTGGCCGGCTCCCTGAAGGGACCGTGTGCGATAGTACACGAGTGTCTATGGCAGCAGTGCATATGCACAATGTGCAGCCACCACATGGCTCCCATAGGGGACCGTGCACCAAGCAAAGTGATGTCTGACACCAAGATGGTGGCCAGTCGGAGCAATCACAAGAACGGCTCCCTGAGGGGACTGGAGATGGACCAGCAGACTCACCACCAATCCAGCCGTGGAAACACGCACAAAGCCTCCCTCATCAGCCACAGCGGAAAATCAAGGGCTTGACTGGAGGCGTCTTTCATCCAAACTCGCACCTCCACCCTCGCAGCACAGTCATGGGTGTCCTTAGCATCGAAGTACAATTCATAGAGGCGCTGTAAGTATGGGGGAGTTTCATCTGCCAATGCAGCCTTGCCAGTGAGGGCCAAACCATGTCGGCTACCATCTCTTTGCTGAATCAGAGCTTTATCTGTTGTGTAGGCTTGGAAATACACTGGGTCGTTGGGCAAATTGGTGCGTATGGGAATGGGGACACGACATCCGGAGAGTTGTATCAACCCAGACGAGTAATCGAGAGCGAACTCATGAGACTTCGTCAAGTTGCGGGCTTGATGGGGCTGCATGTCTGTGAATGCCTGAAGAAGCTCATGGTGAGCATCGGTGCGCCATTGAAATGCATACCCTGGCTGAGACAGCTCAAGGCCGACATCAACATAACAATGCTCTTCTTCCACCAGCTCATCCCAATCAAAATCACTGAGAGCGTTCTCCAAGGCCTCATGTGCCTTGTCGATGTCGTCGGGTTGGTGTTGGTTAGCCTCTTTCACACCTTGCATTTGGATCATGAAGAGCATCTTTTTTGCCCAAGGGAAAGCAGTAGCCAATGCCTCTGCTAGCTCGAACCCGAAACGCCTGACTCGGGAGCCAGAGAAAGGACGAGTGCCATACTGGAACATTCCACGATTCTTCCGTGCACGTGTCTGTGCACCCTCGTAGTTGACCGGCCAATTAGTCACTGTGTCCGGACTGAGGTTCCGAAGGACTGGCATCAAACCCTGTTCATAGAGGCCTTTCTTTTCTTCAAATGTCAACTCGACGTCCTTCCTGTCGGGGTCATAGAGCCGTGGGAAGAACAACCGCACTTTGGTACGGATGCCAATTGCACCCAAACAAATGTTGGGGATACGATGTGGGGGCATAGGTCTGGCAGCCTGAAGGGGGTCCCATAGGGAGCCGCGGGTATACATGAGCGTGATGTCAAACACGAGACAAGGAAGATGTACCTGTCCGGTTCGGACACTCATCGGCACCTTAAAATGAATACTGGAGCACAAGGTGTCGACTGGATTGTTGATGGGGTATAGGAACAGATCGGACTTGACAGGTAGCGAGTCGGTGAAGGAGAGGAAGCTATCGTAATCCCTGACGATGGTAACTTCTGTGGGTGGGTCGAATTTGTTCCGGGTGGGTTCAATTGAGTACTGAATGTTGCGATGGATGTCCTTGCCGGTGAGGCCCAGGATGCAAGCCCTGTAGTATTCGGCAGGAGGAAGATTACGGGCAGTAGTCATGTTGATGTGGATGGTATTGAAATCGGCGATGGAACATCCTTGGATCACTGGGGGTGGAGGGTGATTGGCACGCTGCATGGTCGGCTGATAGAGGATGTGGGATGGGATGGGATAGTACGAATGGTGTGATTCTAGTTGGCGGAAAAGTTTGTGAGTTTCGGAGAGGAAGTAGCTATATAGTTTCGGACCCGGATCATTTGTGAAAATTTACTTCAAGGTTTGCATTTTTCATTCAGGGTAGAGCATTGCAATATGAGTTCACCGTGGTTCAAAGAGGATTGGGCGATGAATTGGGACTAACCTTGAAGGTTTGTATTCTTCATTCAGGGTAGAGCATTGCAATATGAGTTCACCGTGGTTCAAAGGGGATCGGGCAATGAATTGGTACTAACCTTGCCATAATGATTTGCTCACTTAAACTCTAAACCCAATAATGTAGACGATCATGCTGTCATTGAATGCTAGAGAATGGAGCTGCCAAGGACAAAACCAACCAACCAACCAACCCACCGATCCATGGAACCGAAGGAGGAAATCAAGCGAAGAAGGAAATCAGTTTTCCGTCAGGGGACCACAGGATAGAGTGAGGATGGGACCAGGGTAGCAAATGCCAGTCAACATACCACACTGCCACGAACATTCTCAATTGCGCCCCTCATGGCAATCGACGAAAGCAACGAAAAACCACATGATGACAGTCAGTAGCTTCAGTCACATCCCAGATGAGGTGATGGCAAAGACGTGGAATTGTTGGTCAGGCTTCTCACAGTGAGTGGAATGTCACCAGACAACGGTCCCCTCAGGGAGCCGTAGCGGGGCAGGTGGATTGTCGGCCTGTAGGATGCATGATTGTGCCCACAGCCATGTTCCGTACTGGCGGCGTGATATGAAATTCTGTCTGGGAGGACATTTGCCAAATCAACAACATCAATTGGCTACCAGGGGTCGCCAAGGCATACATCAAGCATCCCGTTGTATGCTGATAGTGAAAAATGGCTTGGGGGGAGAGCCAATGACTGGCTTAACAAAGGTCCCCTGAGGGAGCCGCGATGATTCTAGGATGTTATACACAGCGGTCTGTTGGAAACTTACCTGCACAGGCATTGTGCAAGGGATTCCTAAGATTTGACAGGATACAAACAGCACAAACGAAATCACATTGCTATATCGTGTGACATGAAACTACGTAATCAGCATTGCAGAGTCCTAACCAACCAACCAACAAACTACAACAAACTACAACTACAACGGGTATGGAATGCATGGAAAAGACAATTGTACTTGTGAGCGCGGGGAGCACGAAAACACCAACATCAGCGCCGCCCACCACGACCTCTGAATGTTCCACGGGCTGATCCGCCACGAGCTGATCCGCCACGAGCTCCTCGTGGCCCAGGTGCGTCATCAGGTACTGCTGATCGGCTGCGTAGGACAATAGGGTCTCTTGCATCGCTGCCACTGGGCCCAGCTGACTGGACGAACTTGAAGATTCCGCAACAAAATTGACTCTTTTCCGTTGTGGCGATGGAGCAAAGGGTGGACTGCTGGTGAGGAAGTGGGTGAAGAGAGAGTGCTGCGACGGCGTTTGGACCATGGCGGAGATCTTGGGTGGGCTGTGAGTTTGGACGATGTCCTCCGAGGGCTGGGTGGAGTCGAGTTGAGATGCTGGAGTCGCCTCCGTTGCGTCAAGGGCGGCTGGCTAGACTCTGGTTCTGGTGAGTCGGCTCCATGAGCATTTGGTGACTTGCGTCTCTGTGTCCTGTTTGTCCATGTCAATTGATGACGATGAGAATTTGCGAAGAAAAGGCAAGAGTCTCACATGAGCGGAGTGTTGAGTGCTGGCATTGTCAAACCGGACATGGAACTCGTCGTCATGGCCGGGGAAGAAGTGATCGCGTGGTCGACATCGTGCTGTGAATCGACCTCCATCTGGTGAGCGACAGCGTTGCCCTTTTCAGCGGCTGGGACACGTGAAGCAATGAATTGACTGGCTAAGGAAGTGGGGCGGGAACACAACTTACAGATGTCTGGTGCAGTGGATGGTGAGTCGATGTCCATATCAGATAACTTACGCGTCTGCAAACCTTCGTGATGAGAAGCGATTGATTCCCCTGTCTGTGGTGCGGCAGGCGTTGTAGAAACCGCCGGATTGCTGAGAGTCTGAGGATCCGGCTCCCTGTGGGGACCGACTGACTGCCCGAGTGGTGAGACAATCGCAGGGGAGGCGGTCACTGTGCTGCGCGTGTCTGCGGGCGGCTCCGCGAGGGGACCGAGGGTTGACGTGGAAGGTCGGACAACCACGGGTGCGGTAGAACCAGCAGTCACAGCATCCACCAGCGGCTCCCCCTGGGGACCGTTGGATGCAGGCGTGGCGGGGGCAGTGGGAGGATGAGGGGATGGACCGGCAACTTGTGTGGGATCTGCGAGTGTTGAAGGTGGGGGAGTCGGCTCCCTATGGGACCGCTGATCGTCTCAGCATCAGCGCCGGGCGCACTGGATCCCTTACTCATGGGCGGGACTTGATGACAGTGTCAGTGTACACCCATTGTAAATATGAAGTAGACGTACCGTCAATGTAGAAGGGGGGCGGCAAGATCTCAATGTCGCTTGAGGCGTCCTCAGCAATTGCCTTACCTTTCCCCTTACTCTTAGGCTTTGGCTTTGGCTTTGGCTTTGGCTTGGGCTTCGCGGGTGCCTTAGGCTTCGCCTTCTCCTTCTCCTTGCCCTTGCCTTTCCCACTTGCTCCGGGTTCGTCATCCTCTCCTTCTGGGTCGTCGTCAAGCGCGATGCTGCTGATGTCGATGAACTCCCATCCTCGTCTCCGGTCTGCGCGAGGTTGCGTGTAACGCGTTTTTTGCTGCCCTGCGCCACTTTTTTGCGCGACTTGGAAGGTCCGGCGACTGCTGTGGGATTTTCTATGATCTCCACGTCATCGTCGTCATCTTCAGCGACGGGCAAGCGGCCATCTGCCGCGTTCTTAATGGTCCCCACAACGCCTATTCCCGAGTGTAAGTTTGGATGGATGACAGTGTCTCGACTCTCACCTTTATTAGCAGAGAGAAACTGCCCCAGCATATTACCCTTGCCCTCGCCATGCTCGACCATCAAGACGTCTACGGTGCCCAATGCCACCATGTTATACACGACAACCTCTTTTTCCTGTCCCAGGCGCCATGCTCGCCCGATAATCTGATTGACCAGCATACGAGACCAGCATTGGTCCTGTTGGTAAGTGAGTGTGTGTCAATGACCGACAGGTTGAGTCAACACTCACGAAGAGAATGACGACGCTCGCCGCAGTGAGATTAAGGCCAACGGCACCAACGCTAGAGAAAATAAGAATCCTCGCCTGTGGGTCGGAGTGGAACTTTTTCACGGTCTCGTTGCGCTCTTCGATACCGTGTCCGCCGTGGATTACGAGAGGGAAGATGTTGTACAACTTGAGGACAGACACTAGGAGGGGGGCCATCATAGGAAATTCGATGTACACGAGGATCTTGCGTGTGCCCTTGCTCATGAGGTCGGTCATCTCCACATAGCGCGCGTTGGGGTTCTGGGAGATGGGGGTTGGTGTCTCGAGTGGTGGCGCTTCCGGGTCAACGGGTGCAGGAGCACTTGGTACAATGGCAGACTCGGGGGCCTCGGTACTTGCGTCGTCGTCCTCGACGGGGAATATGTGATGGTCGTCCGATTCGAGCTGCCACCCTATCAGGGTGACCAACATCTCGACCTTGGACGACTTGACCGGGACCCACTCAATCATTGACCGGACACCAGGGTAGGTTGGCGACGTGTGATGAGGGAATGCGACCTTTGTGCGGCCGCTGAGATAAAATTTCTGGGGACTGGTGAGTGCGCAGCTCCCTGAGGGGACTGGTAACATACCGTATTGAAACTTGCGCCGTCATCAAGCGCTGCGACCAAAGATCTATAGAACGATGGAAGGTCAGTGCTTGCGGGCGGTCCCCTGCGGGAGCCGTCTACTCACGAGCCGGTGATCTGCGCCATGACACTCCTGTTGATGTCGAGCTCAGTGTCATTCAGATGCACACGGACAATCACCATGTGGTACGGCCTCAGAGTGTCGTTGATTTTCTTTTGATCGAAAGTCTTGGAGTTGACCGTTCGTCGAATCACTCGGTTACCGTACCCATGCTTGATGTTACCGATCCATTTACTTGTTACCTTTCGTGTACGCAACATGCCTTCAGGTTCTTCATAGTCGCTCGGCCGCCCGCCATCAAGCGAATAGTATGTGCGGCGGCATCGCTCTTGTCCTCCATGGACATCGCTCGACGTGCAGCTCGAACTTGTTTCATATGCTCTTTGTCACGCTCGTCGCCTTCCTTGCCCATGAAATGTGGAATCCGCGCTAACCGACCGACATTGCAGAGGTCCTGGAAAGGATTTCAGTTAGTGCTAACAAGGAAGGACATTCTGCGTACCATCGGGCCGGTGTACAGCGGAGTGCCTGATGCCAGCAACTTAATGATTGAGACCTTGGTGACTTCAAGGGTCGCGTAAAAGCTAGCGGTGAGGTTACGCATCTCATGGACTTCATCGATGGAAACCGTGAGGAATTCACGGCCCGCCCACAGACATTTGGGTGCCTGTTTACGGGATTTCAGGTGTCGTGTCTCGTCGGATGCTTTGTTACTGTTGTGTCCTGCGACACCTTTGCGTGTGTCGAAGACTTTGCCGCTCGTGGCCATGACCTGTCAGCGAGTCAGCAACTGAATCTTAGGCTATGACCAGACTCACCGAGTGAGTGACCAGGATGATGCGGTGAACCAATGGCGTGGCTGATGTGGCCCAAGGGCCGTTCCAGAAATCTCCGAACTCAATTTCGGCTGTCGGATAGTTGTAGATCTCGACGGCTCTGGGCGCGAAGAAGGTGCGTAGCTCGGAGTACCACTGATTGATCAATGAATTCGGCACTATGATGACGTGGGGCAGGTTGGGAATTGCAGCTCGACCTGCAAAGTACGGGCGTTCTGCTGTAAGGGAGAGGTGGCAGGTGAGCTACTGTTCTTTGAGCGGGATCAGCTGACGGCTCCCTACGGGGACCGCAGGCACACTGGACTGCCAACATGTGGCCAAATGAGGAGCGGCTCCTTGCGGGGACCGCACGCACGCTGGACAAGCGACCGTTCTGCGCATCAACAACGGCTCCCTGCGGGGACCGTCGACATGCTGGCCAGCAGATTGTGCCAGACGCCCACTGCGGCTCCCCAGGGGGACCGCACGCACGAGGACCAGCCACACTGCTGACACGCCCCGCGGCTCCCTCAGAGGACCGTCCAACAACGCAGTTGACTCACCGAGGATAGGGGCTGGGCGGAGGTTGCTGAGGTTGATGCTTGACGTCACCCCAGCAGGTTTGCCTCGTCCAGCAGCCACTTCTTGCACCCAGTAGGCATCGATGGCAAAGGCAATCGTGCCCATTGTTAGTGCCGTCTTCCCGACCCCGACTTCGTCAGCGATTAGAATACCAGGTGTGTTTCCCTCTTTCGGCGAGGACGTCCATATCTTATCCACGATAGCCGCGACACCTACGCGCTGATGCCACAGCAGCGACAACGGTTCCATATCGTCGTTCTCCTTCACAAACTTCTCCGACGCATCCTCATCCCAGGCACACAAACCAGTCTTCGATCGAAATTCGGCAAACAGCGCCGGCTTGCCACCAGGGAACTGAAGGAGATGATTCAACTTGTCGTTGTCCATCTCTCGCCAACCATCCACGCCAAGATCATCGCAGTTATCGTTCCACACATCTCGGCCGCTCGATTCGTCGTCCTCTTGACCCCGTGGCGCCTCCAACTGACCAGGTTCAGTCTCGAAGAGCTGGACATAGAGTGCCCAAATCTCCTCGACATCACCAGCTGCAGCGAGGGACGCTGTTTTGACCTTGCGCGCCCGCGCAGCACCCCGCTTTCCTGCGGAGCATCATCAGTTCTTGACACCTAACCGGCTCCCATAGGGGACCGCGACAGTACGTACTGGCTGGAGTGTTGTCGGTATCCACGGTCACTTTCTCCTTCGGCACTTTCCTCGATTTTGCAACCGCAGTCACAACGACTTCCTTCAAGAACTCCTCGTATTCAGCAACATGGTCGTCCTCTTTTGGGAACCACGCCACGGTGGTGCGCAGCTCTTTGACGGCTTTGGTCGCGTCACGGAACATCTTCGTACTCACTTCGTCCGCATCCTCGATTGCTGTCTCACACTGA
Source organism: Suillus ampliporus (assembly GCA_016584345.1). Lineage (NCBI taxonomy): Eukaryota > Fungi > Basidiomycota > Agaricomycetes > Boletales > Suillaceae > Suillus > Suillus ampliporus. Next base: position 4,371 of record JABCPV010000393.1, on the reverse strand, counting down.
GTTCATCTTTCCCGATAGTTATGATCATAATCATACCTTTGATGGCGACACGCGCATTAAGTTGCTTCTCGGGCAATCTGTCCTGAGCACGCTTGAAGCGTTTACGGTGACGCTCCCAGGCATGGTGGTTGATCGTGGTTGCTGCATCCCGAAAATCACCACGCGGGAGCTGTTCATTCGCGTGGTCTCCCAAGATTGCGATCAGGACGTCTTCTTTGGCACGCTCTGAGTCCAGGATGTTGGGAAACTCATCGTCGTCCTCCAGTCCGTCTTGAATGAGTTGCATGGGTGTGAGTCCTAGAGATTCCCAGACTTGGTCAATGCGCTGCGCCATCTTCAATGATATTTTTTGTTTAGTGAACCAGATCTTCAAGGCGTCGCGACCAGCGCTCCATCCGCCCTCGCTCTTGCCTTCTAGGACCTTGTAACGTGCGTCAGCTGTCTTTCTCTGTGATATCGCCTCTATCATTGCACACAACGACTTGCGTTGCGTCTCGTTGAGATGTGGATTCTTGACCTCGAACATTTTTTCATCTAGGCCGAACACATCTTCCAGCGTACCGCTCTCGTCGTCGAAGATCCAATTCTTGCCGGCGAGGAGGATCATCAAGACGGCGCTTCGAAGATTTTTGCTCATGGTGAGGTGATTCTGCTTGTTGTCGAGTCAGTTCTGGGTGAGTGCGAGCCGCGCGGTAGGCTTACGCTGTGATGGGTAAGATTTTGGTGGGGTGGGTTGGGTGCAGTTGGGTGCAGTTGGGTGGGGTGTTGTTGTTAGTCGTTGATGGCTTCAGTTCCGCTGTGCGCTAGCTAGATATAACGTATGCGCCGGACTAATTAACTTGCGCTTAAAATGATATATTTCAGGGACGTTGAGATCGTGCCGTACTCAATATCTACATGGGGAAATCGGATCATCCTCAGGGCTGGTTCAGGGCTTCGACTGCTGCATGTCGTTAGGTGGCGGGGCCGCGTGTCTCTCATGTCCGCCTGGAGGTTGTTGACTGATGGACGTAATGGCTCCCAAAGGGAGCTGCCTCACTTGATCATTGCTGCTGTCTTCCCGTCTTGGCAGGACATGGCTGATTATTGGTGAGATCTCACAATGACGGCAGGCATTGGCCAACACACATGTTGCTTCGAGACCGTGGCTATGACTTGTGACGATCGCCCGGGCACAGACACCCTGCTCATCAGAAGAATTCATCGACTCACACCCGCACAAATGGGGCAAGTGAAACGTCTTCCTGCCCAAGGCAACGGCTCCCGTGGGGAGCCGTCACCAGCTGGCGTGCATGAGGCAACACTTCTCTTGCCCCATTTGTGCGGGTGTGAGTCGGAATTCTTCTGATGAGCAGGGTGTTTGTGCCCGGGCGATCGTCACAAGTCATAGCCACTGCTTCGAAGCAACATGTGTGTCGGCCAATGCCTGTGGGATCGCAGCAGGAATCAGTCATGAGTCGCACTCCAAGCATGCTGTCAATTCAATGTGCCTGTAACATAACATCTTTGATACAACAACAAAACAACAGACCCTGAAACGACGATCCTGTCACCCTCATCACACCAGCAGCACGAATAACAAATTACTCAACAATCACATCAAACAAAGGTCCCACCACCACCACAGATCTCATCGAAAATTAATTATCTACCTTTAAAACTGTTTAGGCGGCTGCTGCATGCGGTCCCTGAGGGAGCCGTGAGATGTGTGACTGACCAGTCGGTGAAGTATCACCTGCCTGTGTCTCACAGCCAGGTAGGCACAACATGTCCGGTCCCCTCAGGGAGCTGCTGACGATCCGGGTGCATGGAATGGGTCATACACTCCTGTGGGTGGAGTGAAGAATACTGACATCAATGGTATCTATTTTACTCGACCCACAGTCGTTTATATAACCCTTCCCAGGGACCTATCACCCCGACTACCTCATTCACAACTGGGTGCAGCCATTATGGCTGGCATCACCAGTGGGACGGAACGAGGCGCTGTGGGGGAGCAAACCAATGACTAAACACGAACCAGTCGTGAAACTGTCCCCTCCATAGGAGGAGTATGACACTACGCTGCTGGTGGCTCTGACACGCTGTCTGTGCTCATGCGACGGCGCTTGGTCAGTACGACCAGTCGATGAAGCATTAGAGGAAGACGAGGTTTACAAACAATATATTCATATCTAACTACGACAAGAAGTGATGTACTATACTGACTACGTGATCCCCTCCCATCTCCGACCCAACAAACCCCGTCGTTCTGTTCTTCGTCGGCCTGGTCCTGTGTTAGAGTAAGTCAGTTGATCAGCTACACGGATAGCCGGAAGGGCGTGCTGAACTATGTACGAAAATTATGTATGAAAGTGTAGAAACGTCGTAGAAAGGATGGACTGTGTAGCTATGAATGTAGCTACTTTGAGAGGGGTAGGTAGAGTCCATGTACTACCTAACAACTAGCCAGATAACTTACATCCTCATGGACCGGCTCATCCTTGATGACCTCCTGTTTGAGGTCCTCCTCCTTCATATCCTCCAACTTTACCGCGACATCCTCCATCTTGACCTCCAGCGGCTCCTGCTTGATGGCATCCCTGGCCGCCCTCCTGAACTCCGGCGCGGGGGAGTACAAGCCGGGAGGGTGTGATGCCCACCACCTGGCGAAAGGAGGTGGTGAGGGTGAGGAGGAGGGGGAGGGGGAAGCCGCAGGTGTTGCTGGTGGTGGGGGTGAGGGTGAGGGCAAAGGTGGGGCAAACACCCCCACCTCATCATGGAGTCAGCCAATGGGAATCAAGAGAGGAAAGAATGAACTTACATTGTCTGGTGCCGCTGGAGCACCAGCGCGTGACCGCGTGCCCAGATAGACCCCAGGTCCAGGGACTGGAGCCTGGGGTCTCGGCCTCCTGCGCCTGGGCTGAGCGGCAGGAGAAGACTGCGTCACCTATGCGGTGCAGTTGGTGACTTAAGTAGGAATAAAAACAAAAGGGGGAGGACTTACACTTTTGTTTGCCTGGCCGGCAGCTGTCAAGGCTGCCTGCCTTGCGCGCGCCCATCGCAAACGTGCTGAGCGTTTTGCCTTGGAGATTTGCGCCATAGAGAGGGGAGGAGAATGGGTGAAATTAGCAAAGAAGGGGGGTGTATTGATGCAGTTGAAGATGAGAAAAGGAGGAAATGGGACGCGCTAGATAGAAGAATAAATAGGGAAGAGAGACGGCATTGTGAACGGAGTTCAAACTCCGCTGGTGGCCACGCCATTGTGCAGAAAGTCCACTGATTAGTGGACGTGGCACAGTGGCTGGCTGTGGGGACTGTGTGTGTCCACAGCGACTGGTCCACACTTCCTGTGGGGACAGACGCTGTGGAGACACACAGCACGTCCACGGCTCCCTGGGGGGACCGCGACGTTTGGTGTTCCAACGGGGCACGTGGGACGACACGTCAGCGTTGGTTGAATCAATGCTGACGCGTCGTCTCACGTGACCGCTGCACTGACGTGGCACACGCACGGCTCCCTGAGGGGACCGTGTGTGGGTGCCTTGCAGTAGGCCACGTGACACACCACGTCAGCGTTGATTCAACCAACGCTGACGTGCCGTCCCACGTGATCACTGGCCTGCCATAGCACATGCACGGCTCCCTGAGGGGACCGTGTGTGTGTGCAGTGCCATAGGTCACGTGACACGTCACGTCAACGTTGATTCAACCAACGCTCACATGTCATGTCATGTCATGTGATGGCTGCCCTGCCGTGGCTCATTCACGGCTCCCTGAGGGGACCGCGCGTGCAGGCTGTCTGCCAGCCCACGTCACATGACATGTCAGCGTTGGTTGAATCAACGTTGATCTGTCGTGTCACGTGACCTGTCTTCTGACATGAACATCCGCGGCTCCCTGAGGGGACCGCGGGTGCAGACCGTGCCGCTGACCATGTGACACGCCACGTCACCGTGTGTTCAATCAACGTTGACGCGTCTTCTCACATGACCTTCATTAATAATCGGATAGGAGGATACTAATATTCTAATATACAAATATACTGATATACTGATGTACTAATATCCTGGTATACTAACATACTGACATGCGAGACGCGCGGCTCCCTGAGGGGACCGCACACGGGACAAGTGCAACAGCCCACGTCACAGACACATGACTGTTGATTCAACACCACATGCCGTGTCGTGTTGCTGAGACCAGCGACGGTCCCCATAGGGAGCCGCCGGCCATGTTGGAGCATCCCCTGCATAGTGTAATCTAGGGTTCCCAAAAAGGCAAGTAGTCACCCTCCTGCCGGAATTTAAACCCTAAGTTAGGGTTAGGGTCCCAAGCATTGAGCCATCCACCTACGAAACCTACAATCATCTATCAACCCTATCATGCCCT